>BDJD01005039.1:199791-222082 GCA_002564525.1 Rosa multiflora | reverse complement strand
TATTATTTTCAAACCTAGCATGGTTGGGTCGGCCCCTACTGGGCATGCGAAGACGAAAGCTCACCCCTACAACAGTGTGCAGGTTTTGAGCATGTGGTTGGGAAGCGTATAGGAGAGGCACATGGCCCGGCTTGGCGTAATCCTCTTTGTCTTTACTAAAGTACGGTTTTGGGTCCATTATCGGATTTTGAAGTCACTTATTTATTTACCTTCTGACTAATTTATTTATTTATTTATTTATTTATTTCCTACACGTTTACAAAGATTTCGAGAGACCCGTAACCCTGGGGCGCGTCTCTCATACTTATTTTTTTCTTCGTGATTCATTATTTTCCAAATTGGGCTCCGATCGCAAGCCCAAAACACTTAGCCCATTTCTGGAGGCCAGAGATGGACATGTCGGAAACTCTAGTTCCATTAAACCTTAATTTGGAGGTGAAGTGAGAGAAGATGAAGATTGGGGTTTTGTGGGAGGAGTTAAAGAGGACGCGGAAGTCGTTGTCGTCGCTGGAGAAGAAGTCCTCGTCAAGGGTTCCGATACGGGTGAGGTGGAGGAAGGGGCGGTGGCAGAGGCGGAGGTGGCCGGAGAAGGGGAGTCTGGCGAGGGGGATCGGAAGGAGGGGTTGGCGGTGAGGTCGAGGCGGTAGAGGTGGGACTTGAGGGAAGGGCCGCAGTAGATGAAGGCGGTGAAGAGGTGGGTGCCGTTCTCGACGACGGTGCGGAAGGAGAAGATGAGGAGGGAGAGGAAGAGGAAGGTGAGGAGGTTGGAGAAGAAGGAGGCCGAGGCTTGGCGGAGGAGCTGAGGCATGCTCTGTAGGTGGTGGAGCCGTGGGTGGTGGTGGTGGTGGTGTTGAACTGTTGATCGCTCATGGGGCCTTTCCTATCTTCAAATTTTTTTTTTTTTTTGGTTTTTTGGTTCAGTTTTTTTGTTTTGGGACTTTTGATGTGTGTATTGCGTGAGAGGAGAGAAAGGAGAGGGGACGAAGAAGAAGAGGTTAGAGAGAGAGAGAGAGAATAAATATAAAAGAAAAAAATAAGTGAGGGTATAATAGACATTTTAGAGTGCAAGGAATGTCACGTCAGCAATTTAACGGAGACTTTGAGGGAGAACTGACGGTAAGGACCAAACGGGTGAAATCGGAAAGTTTAGGGACTTTTTAAGTGAAATTGAAAAGTGAGGAACTGAAACGTCGATTCCCTATAAGTATAGAGAGTAAACAGTATTTTGTCCTAAAAAAATTCATCCGGACTACATCCAATATGGGGTGTGAGTTTTGGACTTAAATCAAATTAACTCTTAGTATTATTACATCTTACAAATTTATATTATTTGTTGACTATTTCGTACACATGAAATGTAAAGAAAATAATGAAACAAAAAAATCAATTCGGTCTATCCACCGAGGGCTGTCAATGGGTCATGTTAAGGTATTTGTCTTGTCACAAGAGACAAACCCAAACTCAACCCATTAAATAATCGTATCGAAAATTTACACCCAAATCCAACCTATTTATTAAATGGGTTATCCATTTCTAACCCGCTTAACCAATTTAATAAATATGTCGTGTCGTGTTGGACAAAGACTTACTCGACCTTTATATACATATAATATTACTTTTGTTAAATGAGTCATTTATGCGGGTTATATATAGAGTTAATTTGATTCAAGTCCAAAACTCAACCCCATATTGGATGTCTCATCAAAGTGACAATCTGCAAATATAGCAGTAAAGAGATTGCCTGTCAAGGGTTCCAAATAGCAGATAATTGTTGGAGATTCGTATCCAACATAAATACCTAATCGTCTCTAAGCACTCATTTTGGTGCACTGTGGGGGCACAATAGACACATATACTGCGTAACCAAATATGTGTAAGTGTGAAATGTCAGGCTCATATCTAGTTACCAACTGGTACACAGAAAATGGCAATGAATAAGTAAAGCTGCGTGCAATATTGCATAACTCTAGGCAGATATAGGTAGGTTGGTGCGCATAACCAGTGCCCAAGCCACCATTTGTAGCCTTTTGATGGTGGCTTATACGAGACCATTTTGTGTATGCACATGGGGTACATGATGCTTTACATCGATCCCAATAGACATTCAATAATCATCAAATACTTTTGATGTAAACTTTCCCGCGTTATCAAGCCTTTAGACTTGATAGGGTAATCAGGGTGGTGAGCTCTTAAACGTATAATCTGTGCTAGGAGTTTTGCAAATGCAGCATTTCTTGTGGACAATAATGCGACATGTAACCAGCGTGTCGAAACATCCACTAGAACCATAAAGTACTTGAATGGTCCGCATTCTGGATGGATATGTCCGCAGATATCTCCTTATATCCTTTGTAAGAATGAAATGTTTTGATTTGTATCTTTAGCATAGGAAAGTCTCGATCCTGTTTTTGCTAAAGAGTAAGCTTTGCAAAACGAGTGATGTGCCTTTAAAATAGTCAATGAGGCATAATGGAAGGAAGGTAGTGCTTTTGGTACTTCAAAAGGCAATGGTTGCATTTGAGTAGTACTAGGACTGACACCTTGCAGTGTGGCGGCACCACTACATTTATGGGCAAAAGTCACACACACGTGTGACAAAATTACCTCAAAGGACACACATGTGTGTGTCTAACAGCCATAGCCACACTGCAGCCACGTTTAATAGGGTCAGTGCTCTGTAGAGGGGTGGCTTTCCCCTTAATAGTTCAATTTACTTATGTGTGGCTTCTCTGAAGAAGCTCTGACATACTGGGACCACTAACAGCAATATGGGTAGAATCATTATTATAATTGCTTCTTAATTTTTTCTTTTTCTTTTAATTGCTTCTAGTCCAATATTGAGTCTTTCTGGGATGGATGGCTGATATCTTGATCTTATTCATTTTATTTCATCTTTCTGGGGATGGATGGCTAATATCTTGATCGGTGTGAATGATGTTCTTCTTGGGCTCAGTCACTGTCATAGTTTCAGCCTCCTACTTAAGATCGATGAACTTGAGATCTTGGATTAGAGATGATAGGCATAGACCCATACTTTATTGAAACACTGAAACCAACTTCTGATGAGGTCGATCTGGTTGAGGTTCTTCTGGTTTAACTTAGTTGCATCATGACGGCCATCCTTGCATACATAAAAACAAAGAGGGAGTTAATTAACTCAGAGAAAAGCATTGGAGATTGGTTTTGACTTAAAAACTTGGTGTTTATTTTTGGCCCAATAAACAACTGTTCAGATCTAAAAGAAATGGAACGAACTTTAATTGTAGCAAATTGCAAGCCGTTGAAACAAGGTCAGAAAACTCATAAGCCAACCGTGCAAGGCCTTCAATCGTCGCATTGATCATACGATGAGTTCCACAAGCTAGGCCTTCAGCATCTTGTGACCTTCAAAATCAAACAGGTTGTATTAACATCAAGGCAAACTAAATACATCTACAGAGCAAAGAATATGATCTGTATAAGACTTCCCAAATCTGATATCATATCATTAAAAACAATAGTTTTACTGCTGAGTTGTCCAGATCTAGGAGGCGGAGAATGCACGACTACCTTCTCATTGAATCCACCCACTTCCTCACTAACAACCAAAACAAGGTAATTAAAAAGCAAATGGCCGGAAAAGATGAAACCAATATAATTTCCAGCATTTAAATCTGTAACTGAAGGGAAATAATGAAAGAAGAGAGAGAATAGAGAAGAGAGATGGATTGATGGTTTCGGTGAGTTCAAGGAGAAGGGAAGAAGATGAGAGAGAACATAGAGGAGAGATGAGAGAAAAAGAAATGAATGTCAGGCTCTGTTTCCCATCAACTTCAATATAAAATTTTATAAACACCCACTCATCAATAAAAATGAAAATATATGAATTCATTAAAAGCTTGGGCCCTGTGGTGTGGTGTACATGTTTATAGGAAAGAAAGTATTAACAATAATAAAATAATACATACCCACACTCGATGTTTGTTTGTGGGAGATATGAACACCAACTGCCCCAATTTCTATCATCAAAAAAAAAAAAAAACTGCCCCAATTTCCACATTTCCTCCAGTTCGTGGCAATACAAATGTGGCTGTTGCTCACATTTATTGTAGTGCGGATTTTTGTCCCATTTTATTTTTCACTCGAAAGAAGGGATGTTCGTGTGAGTTCTTTAAAATACGGATCATCATGTCACGACCAGGGTGCCCTAGGCAGTCATGCCAAAGCCTATATGAGTCAGTGTCCTACATTTCATTGTTGGTGACAGCATAGGATTCAATAATCCGAATAGTAATGAGGTACAGTCTACTAGATTGACTCATTAGTTTCTCTAAAATGTGTTTCCTTCCACATTCATTAGAGGTAATATAAAGGTATTTGGTTCCATTCTCACAGTGGATTTCTACATGATAACCATGGGCACAAATATTTTTGAAACTTAACAAGGTTTGATTAGCTCTTTGTGCATACAGAGCGTCTGTGACTTTAAACATTGTTCCATTAAGCAGCAAAAATTTGGTAGTTCCTCGCCCTTTTATTACTTGTGATGATCCAATCATCATAGTCACAGAGGAATTATAGGCTATTAATTCAATGAATAATTGCATATTCCTTAATATGGTGTGGGTAGTCCCACTATCAACTAAGCACTCAAGTTTTCCTCGATTCATTCCTACAAGTAAATGGGAGGTATTATTAAATAATTCGAAAAATATATCTCATATTCTTTAGACTATTTTGATTTAAAATGATAATCTTTTCATTCTAATAATTTTTTTGGATTTTTTCTAGATGTATTGCTTTACATATTTATAGTGCTATTTCGAACCAAGTAAATATGTGTAGTAAATAAAATCGAATAAATTCAATGCTTCATAATAAAATCTGAAATTTATTAATAAGTCAACGATAATCAAATCAAGGTCTTGTTTAGAAATCTAATTCATCAAACCATTATTTAAATAAACTTTAAGACTAAGCAATAGTCTAATTAAAAAAAATGAGGCATTATGCCTTCACAATTGTCTTTGGAAAATAAATAAATAAAGCAGATCAGTCAAAATCAAGATCATCCATTGACTGAGCAAGTTCCTCGTTGCCATTGAAGTCTGCAATTGTGAGGTTGACGTCTAGGTCATGGCCTCCTTCTTCTATATAGTGAGTCTCTTGTTCTTTAGACTCCCTATACCTCTTGTAAGTGGCTGCTACTATGTTGCTTGCTTGGCAGTTCTTGTACCAATGCCCAATAATTCCACACCTATAACATAGTTCATTGCCAACTCTTTCCTTTTTAACTGAAGGGCTATTCTTAGGTGTCTTTTGCACCTTGTTTCCATGACCACTAGTGCCAGCACCACTATCTCTGTGCCATACATTGAGAGGGCCTCCACGGCCCATACACGACCCCCATGTCATTTTCCATGTAGTGCATTGTTGCCATATGGGTAGGGATCAACATGTCAAACCCCCTGTGCATTGGAGTTCTTTTCACCTTTCACCTTGCCATAATTAGCTTCGGGAATTTTCTTTGTCCCAACGAGCCTAACATTGTTGCTCAAAAGATTAAGAACCTCATTATGCCTCTCAGCCACTTGCAGTAGGTTGATCAATTTATTGAAGATTGTGATTCTTTTGTTGTCATACTCCAGCCTATACTGGTTCGCTAGTATAAGTGCTGAAGTAGGAAAACTGGAGAGAGTCTTTTCGATCATATCATTTTCTGTGATTTCCTTTCTACAAAAATTGAGACGTGCCTTTAGGCACAACATGTCCTTGTTGAAGACGTTATTGACCCTTTTGTAGTCAAGCAAACAGATTTCATTTCACTGAATGGTCAGTTTTGGGAGAAAAGTGTCATGAATGTTCCCAAAACGTCCCTTAAGGGCATCCCACAGTTCTTTGGGTGTCTTCAACTTATTGTACTCCCAGCATAGGATAGGATCAATATGTCGCCTTAGAAACATTAAGGCACTTGCTTTCACCTTGTTAGATGATCCATCGTCTTTGAGGTCAGTAGGAGTTACGATGGTGGCAGTGTAGTCTTTCACCATAAAGGCGGTTTCCACAACAGAAACCCAACGATAGTTCTCGATCAAGTCCTTCTGAGTCTAAAATGTCAAATTCAGGTCTAGTTGGATAAGTCATCTACATAAACAAGAGAGAAGATATATAAATTACGCAGTCATAAAGACATCCACGTGAATTATTTTCCAAGGATATTAATTAGATTTCAAGACCAAGATTCGTAATGGTCACATTTTTTCCGATGCTATGTGAAAATACTTTATCACGGTAATTATGTATTTATAATGCGTATGAATTTTCATTATCAGGGCAACACACAATTTATATATAACATGCTAAATAAAACAATTATAATATAAAGGTATGCGTAGGAAATATTATATAAGCGTAAATAAAAATCACAAAACATGCTAAAAAAAAACATAAACAATAAAATATAAAGCATGCTAAAAGATAGTAAAAATAAAAGTCACATGCTTTAGATTCCACGATTATAACATATATAATAATAAGATTTGTGAAAAGTGGAATATAAACAAGGCATCCAAAGAAAAAAAAAAATAAAACAATTATAATATAAAGGTATGCGTAGGAAATATTATATAAGCGTAAATAAAAATCACAAAACATGCTAAAAAAAACCATAAACAATAAAATATAAAGCATGCTAAAAGATAGTAAAAATAAAAGTCACATGCTTTAGATTCCACGATTATAACATACATAATAATAAGATTTGTGAAAAGTGGAATATAAACAAGGCATCCAAAGAAAAAAAAAATATAAAATAAAAAAAACATACTTGAAGAGAAAAAAAAAATTTCGGTGAGGCAGAGACTGTTTGCACACAGAGGGGGGGGGCGGTGTTGCTCGCGAGCTTACAGGGACGATAGAGGCTTGCAGCGAGGCTAGGCAGCGAGCAGGCCGGTGCTGGGCAGGAGCCGTGTGTTGCAGGTGGGCTGGGCTGGAGGCCGGTGCAGTAGTGCCATTGCAGGTGAGCGAACGCTAGGTAGGGGCACTGGGCGGTGGTGTGTGCAGGTCTGTTAGAGGCGGGGTGTGTGTGCATGTGGGAGGTGGGGTGTGCGTGTAGGTAGGAGGGAGGCACGGTTGGGGACGATAGAGGCTTGCAGCGAGGCTAGGCAGCGAGCAGGCCGGTGCTGGGCAGGAGCCGTGTGTTGCAGGTGGGCTGGGCTGGAGGCCGGTGCAGTAGTGCCATTGCAGGTGAGCGAACGCTAGGTAGGGGCACTGGGCAGTGGTGTGTGCAGGTCTGTTAGAGGCGGGGTGTGTGTGCAGGTGGGAGGTGGGGTGTGCGTGTAGGTAGGAGGGAGGCACGGTTGGGCTGGTGGCAGAAAGAAGACAAAAGTTTTTTTTTCTAGGGTTTTGGTTTTTTTTTTTTTTCTTTCTTCCCTTTTTTTTTTCGAAGCTAGGGCTAGAGCTCGTGCTGATAACGTGTTAATGTAAAATGGGAAATCGGTCTACTCATTTCATTAGATAGTCCCTTTATAAGGGAGAGAATTACAATGAAAATATCAATTACAATAATGACAGTAAATGATGATTGAACTGTAATCGCTAATTCCTTAATTTCCTCTTCGTCAGTTACTTTGACGAAGACACATAATGTGTTTTTCCTTTAACAAAAAAAAAAGTTATATTGAATACTGCTAGGTTGAAGTTTTGCACATTGCCCCTTAAATTATGTCTGTTTGTTATTTCAGCAACTAACTTATTTTCATAAAAGAACTCCCAACATGAGAACGATGGTCATTCTCAAAATGGAGCTTTTATTTATACATGCAAAATTAGCATTTGGACCTCTCTCTTTTTCCAAATGATAGTTGGCTTTATCAACTTATATCAAATTACTAATAAAGACACAAAAGAAGGGAAAAAAAAAATCTCAAACTACAAATAAGTTATCTGTGGGTCAAGTAGATTTTCATATCTAATCTCAAACTACTGACTCAAATCTTGAACTCATGAGTATCATTGAAGTTAAATAAGTATATGTATCACAACAATAAGCTGATTCTACAGATTTTTCACTGTAGACTTTAGAGAATAAATTGGATGATAAAAATGCCAACTACTTGTAGACATCAAAAGTATGCTTGAGTGATTGCATGAAGTGGTAAATTTAATGAGAGTATAGGGTAATGTACCGCTATTCATCTGTATAAAATAAATGGCTATGAAATAGTTTTAACTACCAACTGTAGTGATTAAAAACTAGCTAGGTTTATTGCAACCAAACCCCTTATGAAAAAACATATCATTATTGGTCATAAAATATTAACTACACAGTTGAATTATTAGACAACTAGTGGGCCAAAAGTACATGTCATAAACAGTTGAACTTGTAGCATAAACTATAAACACAAATTTCCCATCAAATCTCTTCTGTCAGCCAATACACATAGTTTAAAACAATGATTAATTCCAGTTTACCTACTCCAACTTTAGGTCCAACATCATGTTAGTCCCTGTTGTTCCAATTTCATCCAAGTTCCATCCAAAAATTTTGTTAACTGATGATGTGGCAGGAGACAAAAAACTAAATACCGATAATACCCCTTGTAACTTTAGGGTTCATTACTTTTTGATTAGGGGGCTTCCTTGTTTCCGAATAGAGACGAACACAGAAGGCCAGAAAACCCAACACCATTCTTGCAACCTGGCTGTTTAACATCCCCATCACAATTCTTGTATTCTAGATACTTAACATCTCCATCACCGTTTGAGTTCTTCCTTTTAGACCCCAAAATAGTTTCTGATTTTTCTAAAGATGATGCTTCTTCATCTGACGATGCTTCTTCATCTTTCTCACCAACAACCTCTTGACTGGCTGAGGATACTTCATTCTCATGATCGCTTTTAACTTTTTATCACCTTGATCTAGTGAACTATCATAAGTTCATAAGTAGATACACCACTAAATCCACTAGATTTTGGATTCTTACAATTCAGCTTCTTTAGATAGTAGTCATTAAACCTCATCATCATCCAAATTTATATAACCTCTGACACACCATAATCAGTAACATCTATACTTCCTGTTTTGCTTTCTCCATCTTCCTCACACACATCGGCATGGGACAATCCAGAACCTCACACCTCCTGCCTTTGTTTATGCGTCCCGGAGCTTTCCACCGAAAACAACACTTCCTCCTATCCAACCTCCAACTTTAGATGAACCCAGCCTAAATTTTGGAAATTAACTACAACCAACGATCGATATCTATCCATAAACACATATTAAGGTCAGAGATGAACCCATAATAGCCTAAGCGCCACCGTGAACAGCGATCACCCAAAATACCACTTCTTCCAAAACTTAATCAAAGCTGAAATTCAATTATACCAACACGTAGAGCTCACCAAGAGGATCAAATTTCATGCCTCACTCATCATCAACGGTGACCGGAGTCACTAGAAAATGCATCGAAATCGCCGGAAGCTTCCCAACTTCGAACCGACACTATGGTTAACGTTTAAACCAAAGAATACTGGAAACCACTTCGCGTCACCAAGAAGAGGCTACCACCACTGGTCTCGTCTGCGGCCGTCGCCGGAGTCGAAGAATTCGACCGAAAACCACCATGAACGGTTAACATTTAAACCAAAGAATACTGGAAACCACTTCGCGTCACCAAGAAGAGGCTACCACCACTGGTCTCGTCTGCGGCCATCGCCGGAGTCGAAGAATTCGACCGAAAACCACCATGAATAGCCGAAGCTTCTGATGTTCGATTCTCGTTCTTGAGTCACTTTTAAGGAAAATGAACACCATGGAGATCTAGCCAATGTCGAAACGAAGAGATCTCTACCGATATTGAGTGTCGCCGTACTCAGAATCGATGTACAAGGCAAATGTGTTGAAAACTGGCATGTGGAGGGCATGCAGAATGCAAGAGATGAAGGCGTGTAGGTAAAAATATGTTAATTGTACAATTTACCCCTTTGTGTGGGCCAGACCACCCTGCCACGCCATCACTTGATTGAAATTTTGGATGCAACGTAGTGAATTGGACACGGTTGATTAAAATTGAGAGTGTAGGGGTGTTATTGATGAAATTAGAACAACATGGACTAACATGATATTCGACCTAAAGTTGAAGTGGGTAAACTAAAATTAATCCTTAAAACAATTTATGCTTTTAGAAGAATTTGTCAAGGTGAAAGGGCATGACAGATTAACATGAAACATTGGAAATTAATGGGGGTTCTAAGGGTGTGTTTGGTATGACTGTACTTTTTAATTAATCCTTAAAACAATTTATGCTTTTAGAAGAATTTGTCAAGGTGAAAGGGCATGACAGATTAACATGAAACATTGGAAAATGGGGGTTCTAAGGGTGTGTTTGGTATGACTGTACTTTTTTAAAAAGTTGGCTTCTGCTTATTTTTGAGAATAAGTAGCTGAAAAGCAAAGCAGCTGAGTGTTTGGTAAACTAACTTTTTATAAGTGCTGTCAGTGGCAAAAGAAGTGACAAAGTGTTTGGTAAACTCAAAATTGGCTTATGCTTTATATTTGTAGAATGACCAATTTAGACACCAATGATTATTTTGCCTTGATTGTTTTGTAATACAATGTAGTCAAGTGTATTATGTCCTCACAAATTTTTCTTAACTTTCAATTTTATTGGTAACACAATGTAGTCAAATGTATTATGTTTCTCAATGCTCTTTTGCATTCCGTCTTCCTATCACCCTGCTTCTGCATACATGTAAGCCAGAAGTGTATAGCACCCACAATGATCAAGTTTTAACTTATATAGTTACTTCGCTGCCCAACTCGCCAACTTTATGTTCCCATGGATTTGACATGCCCTAAGCAAAGAACCCCAAATATTGGCATCTGGTGCAATTGGAATACCTTTAATAAGTTATGCTGCTTCTTCCATAAGACCAGCTCGGTCAAGGAGATCAACCATGCAAGCATATTGCTTTTGCTTAGGCTCACTATTTCCTGCCTGCATTCCCTCAATGTCTTTTCCCTTTCTCAACTAGCGCCCCCTACAAGATGATAGAACTATGAAACTGAATCATATTCACACCACCTTCCCTCCACCATTGCTTCAAAAAAATTGCCTGCAGAGTCAATCTCACCTATCATTCCATACCCAAAATCTTGGTATTCCAAGAGGCTACTCCCTTATTAGAAATGCAGTCAAAGACCCTAGCTGCAAAATCAATAGGCCGTGGCGGCAACAGACTATTCAACTTGGCCGCTGGCGAAGGCTTCGAATCCAAGGCCATATAGAGGAGATCTGAAGGTGGAGACTCGTTCTCCTTGGCGGCTATATGCTTTCACGGAGGCTTGCCAGACCCTACTGGGGCGGACCTTATTAGAAATGCAGTCAAAGACCCTAGCTGCAAAATCAATTTGTCCAGATTTGGTATAGAAATCCCAAAGTGAGTTTGCAACAAAGAGATGAGGGTCAAAAAGCTTTTTTAGTGTCTCTCTTTGCCTTGCTTGATTGCAGTTAGATTTGCACAAGCTGATATAACTCCCATAAATGAAACAATGTCATGCATCATGCCCACAAGCATGACCTCTAATAGACCTGTATTGCCCTCTAATAGACATTTCGGTCGCCGGAATGAGAACTAATCTCATTGAAATTAGACAAAAAAAACTATGATTAAGGAAAAAAAAGGAGGAAATTACACCAATTCAAAACATTTATTGTCCCTCAATAGATATCTATTGTCCCCAATATTTTTTTTTTCTTGTTTCTTTTGTTATTGGGCTTCTGACCCCATTTATCCAAAAAAAAAGAAAAAGAGACCCCATCCAACAGAATGGTGCTGTCCGATACGACAAAATGCAGAAACAGCGCCAGAAGTTTAGAAACTTCGGGCCACCGATTCACTCTCTGCAGCCAATGCATGGACGATTCAAGAGCACAGAAAGGTCTGTGATGACAAGGGGATTCAAATGGTACCAGTGCGCCGCCGCATTGTTGCAGAAAATTGTAGGAGAACCTGCTAGCGGTGTCGAGGCTTTTGGCTGTCGATTCTCTCTCCTTGATCCATGATTGGACAAGCAGTTACCTGAGGAATCATGGCGAGGTCCATACGAACTGAACGGTGTCAGTGGGCTGACTTGAGATGGTCGTTCCGGTGTTGTCTTTCTGGGCCTGGGTCGAGCACCGAAGTGCCTAGGTTGAGCGCCGAACGCCGGGGAGGCTAGGCGAGCATCGGAGGGACCGGGTCGAGCTCTGGAGGGCCTGGGGCGTTGCCAGAGCTGTCCTTGATCCATGATTGGACAAGCAGTTACCTGAGGAATCATGGCGAGGTCCATACGAACTGAACGGTGTCAGTGGGCTGACCTGAGATGGTCGTTCCGGTGTTGTCTTTCTGGGCCTGGGTCGAGCACCGAAGTGCCTAGGTTGAGCGCCGAACGCCGGGGGGGGGCTAGGCGAGCATCGGAGGGACCGGGTCGAGCTCTGGAGGGCCTGGGGCGTTGCCAGAGCTAGAGATCAGAGAGAGAGAGATGAGACAGAGTGGTGTGGTTATAAATCTTTAATTGGGTTGAGGGCAAAATGGTCATTTGATGATAATTGTGTATGTGGGAACAAAAATCTGTTGCTCGGGTAAGTGAGATAATTTTTGCTCATTTTGGGGCTTTGGGTCAAGGATCCTAAAATTTCTTTTGTAGTCTCTAGCCTTTCAACTTTTTTATTTTTTTTATTTTTTTTGTGATTATGGAAGATAGTGTTACTCCCAACCCCACCCCTGATATCAGTGAGATTTGAACCTATGATCTCCACAATGTTAGTTAAAGTAGCTAACTAACAGGCCACAGCTCATTGACAACCTTTTGATTTTTTTTTTTTTATTAAGCGAAATTTCATTTTAATAAACTGTAATTACAAATTAACCGCAATCACAGCACCCAACAAGGGATTACAATCAAGGACAAGCAACAAATGACTAAGACTACGTATACTCACTCTAAAGAGGAGAGACTGACATGTCAATGAATCCAATAACAAATGTTGAATTAGGCAACTAATCGAGCTAAATTGACCAAAGTAGGTAGCAATAACTGAGAGAGAATCTGACCAAGATAGATATCTATTGGGTGGGCCATCTCAGGATCTCCCAGTACAGCCTTTTAATTGTTGATTCAATGCATCCAACTTCTATTTCAGAAAAAAAAAAATAGAAAAAACGCTTCACGCACGAGTACAGTCCGTCTGCACGTGTGGAAGAAGGTTGGTTAATAATTAACTAGGGATATGCTGGTCTATTCCAATTTTGAAGCGTGAGGGGATGAAGGAGTTGGATAGAGCCGTCGGATTGTTGGATAGTCTGATCTAGCGGCTGACATTAGATGATCGGCAGTACCGGTCGTTTTAGGGTTTTAGCATTAGACAGTGCGAGGAAGACGATCAAAGAGAGAGAGAGAGACGCAAATGCTCTAAGGAATGTAACATGGATCCCAACGAGACCGCGCAGCAGCTTCTTGCCCTTCATGGTACCCCTCCGATTTTGCTTTGCTTTTGATTGTTTCGATTTCTTTTTTCGTGATTTGATGTGATTCCTGAGGTAAAGCTGTTGTCTTTGCTACTGGGTTGTCTTCGTTTGGGGATTTTGATTTGATTTTCAGTTGGGTTTTTGATTTGTTATGCCAATAGTCAGATGAATTTGTCTGAATTGGAAAGATTTGATTTTTGTATTAAGCCTGTGGTCACTTTTGGGTCCAGGAGTAACTACGATCCTTGTTGTCGAGATACTATTCTTAGCTTTAGTTCAGAAGCTTCATTTTTTGGGGCCTAAATGTTTGAGCTACCTACTTTGTCCATACGAACTGAACGGTGTCAGTGGGCTGACCTGAGATGGCCGTTCCGGGGTTGTCTTTCTGGGCCTGGGTCGAGCACCGAAGTGCCTAGGTTGAGCGCCGAACGCCGGGGAGGCTAGGCGAGCATCGGAGGGACCGGGTCGAGCTCTGGAGGGCCTGGGGCGTTGCCAGAGCTGGAGATCAGAGAGAGAGAGATGAGACAGAGTGGTGTGGTTATAAATCTTTAATTGGGTTGAGGGCAAAATGGTCATTTGATGATAATTGTGTATGTGGGAACAAAAATCTGTTGCTCGGGTAAGTGAGATAATTTTTGCTCATTTTGGGGCTTTGGGTCAAGGATCCTAAAATTTCTTTTGTAGTCTCTAGCCTTTCAACTTTTTTATTTTTTTTATTTTTTTTGTGATTATGGAAGATAGTGTTACTCCCAACCCCACCCCTGATATCAGTGAGATTTGAACCTATGATCTCCACAATGTTAGTTAAAGTAGCTAACTAACAGGCCACAGCTCATTGACAACCTTTTGATTTTTTTTTTTTTATTAAGCGAAATTTCATTTTAATAAACTGTAATTACAAATTAACCGCAATCACAGCACCCAACAAGGGATTACAATCAAGGACAAGCAACAAATGACTAAGACTACGTATACTCACTCTAAAGAGGAGAGACTGACATGTCAATGAATCCAATAACAAATGTTGAATTAGGCAACTAATCGAGCTAAATTGACCAAAGTAGGTAGCAATAACTGAGAGAGAATCTGACCAAGATAGATATCTATTGGGTGGGCCATCTCAGGATCTCCCAGTACAGCCTTTTAATTGTTGATTCAATGCATCCAACTTCTATTTCAGAAAAAAAAAAAAAAAATAGAAAAAACGCTTCACGCACGAGTACAGTCCGTCTGCACGTGTGGAAGAAGGTTGGTTAATAATTAACTAGGGATATGCTGGTCTATTCCAATTTTGAAGCGTGAGGGGATGAAGGAGTTGGATAGAGCCGTCGGATTGTTGGATAGTCTGATCTTGCGGCTGACATTAGATGATCGGCAGTACCGGTCGTTTTAGGGTTTTAGCATTAGACAGTGCGAGGAAGACGATCAAAGAGAGAGAGAGACGCAAATTCTCTAAGGAATGTAACATGGATCCCAACGAGACCGCGCAGCAGCTTCTTGCTCTTCATGGTACCCCTCCGATTTGGCTTTGCTTTTGATTGTTTCGATTTCTTTTTTCGTGATTTGATGTGATCCCTGATGTAAAGTTGTTGTCTTTGCTACTGGGTCGTCTTCGTTTGGGGATTTTGATTTGATTTTTGGTTATGGGAAGTGGGAAATTCAGTTGGGTTTTTGATTTGTTATGCCAATAGTCAGATGAATTTGTCTGAATTGGAAAGATTTGATTTTTGTGTTAAGCCTGTGGTCACTTTTGGGTCCAGGAGTAACTACAGTCCTTGTTGTTGAGATACTATTCTTAGCTTTAGTCCAGAAGCTTCATTTTTTGGGGCCTAAATATTTGAGCTACCTACTTTGTGAAATATTGTTGCATTTGGCACAGTGCATTGTTCAGTACCGTAGAAAAATGAAAATGGAACATCTTTGTTAGCACCTGTTTAAGCACAATGCAAAGCCTATAGTAACACTGTGTACCGGTAAAGCAAGAGATTGTTGTGTTTTATTGTGATAATCGATGAAACTTAATCGAAGTATATTAGTAGTAAGGATGTTGGCTTCAGTGTTGGTGGGTGTCTTTTGGTTGTTGCTGACTTTTGTTATTGTAGGAAGCTGATAGACACTGAACATCATCTCTCTCTCTCTCTCTCTCTCTCATAACAAATTTTTCAATGTAAAGCTTAATTGATGTTCTTTTGACTGGTTTTGTTGCAGCTTGCTGCTATGCTTTTCTTATTATGTTTGTAGTTTCTTCTTTGTTGTATTTTCCAGTTCTTTTCTCCTTGTATTGCTCTGCTCGCTTTGAGTCTTTAATCGAAGTATTATTCAGACCAAAAATTGTAAAGCTTCAACCATCTTGTCAATCAAAGGAAGAATACAGAATAATAATTAATTTTTAGTAAAGGATGTGCTCAAGATTGTTATTGACATTTGATTGCTACTGTAGGTAAAAACCTGTTGTCATATGTCAATGTTTGAGAATTATAATAAGGAATTGAATAATTTAAAGCCATGTTCTTGTGAGCAGCTAGAATTGTGGGAAACATGGAGTCAGAGACTATGGTCTCTACCACAGATCAACGTGTTGAAGAAGAGCCACAGTACACACATATTGACCAGAATGAATTCTCACAGAGAAGGTAACTCAACCTTCTTTCTCTTCTCTTTTTAAATTAATACTTGCTTTATGATTTGGTGTAATTTATAGCTTGGCACGATATTCTTGCAATTGAGTTTATGGAATGGGAAAAACTATGGTTCATGACTCGTCCATTGCTCTGCTGGGCTTCTCAATTTGATCTTGCTCAAAAATCTTTGGGGGTCTGTTTTGTGGTGTCATACACAAGAAGTGTAAATGACTTGATGTTTTACATTTCATTTTAGTTTGAGTTTGCAATATGAGGCAAGTTTCAGGTTTTGTAGAGAGAAATATACCTTCTTACGTGTTGGATGAGTGGGCAAGCAATGCCCAGCCACCTTTTGAACTATCTTACATGGATCTTCCTCGCCTATAACTATTGATGGAACTGATGCAGCTCAGTATACAAATAGTTTTTTACTGGATGCACAGCCTATTGCATTCAGTATGTAAGGTGGCTTGAAGTTTGGATAATGGTCTTTATTGAATTGAAAACTGAGATCTAGGAATGAACTACAACTTTGACATAGGATTGGGGTTTATAGCTGGATGCACAGCCTATTGCATTCAGTATGTAAGGTGGCTTGAAGTTTGGATAATGGTCTTTATTGAATTGAAAACTGAGATTTAGGAATTAACTACGACTTTGACATAGGATTGGGGTTTATAGTTTTTTTTTTTCTTGAAAATGATATCCCTCGTCTTCCCATGGTTAATTTAGTATTTTTATCTGTTAATCTGCTCTTGGAAATGTTGTTTATGGATTCCCTCTAGGCCATGGACAGGACAATATTACCTTCTGATGCAATATCTGTCTTTTACTAGTATGACATGATTTTGGTTCCCTTCCCAATATTTGCAGGCACAAGAAGCAGGAGGAGGAGGAGATTGTCATATGTGAATGCAAGTATGATGAAAAGGATCCTGAAAGTGCATGTGGAGAAAGGTGCTTGAATGTGTTGACCAGCACGGAATGCACTCCTGGATATTGCCCTTGTGGTGTCTATTGTAAGAATCAGGTAAGCTCTCTCGATATTCACCATCATGATTTTTGTTAGGTATGTTGAGTCTAATTTTCTTCCATCTGAAAATTTCAGTTATTTACCAAAAAAAAATAAAAAAAAAATAAAAAGATGCCGTCACTGTTCTAGGAGGTGTGTTTGTGTATTATATGTTTGCATGCACATGAGAGTTATCCATGCTTGCATTTGTGGTTGGCCAAGGATTGGGTAAATTAGAAAATTGTGACTTTAGGGTTTCTAGATTGTTTGTGGTTAGGGTGGAGAGGTTGGTAGCTAGATGTAGTGATGGGAAATTAATGTTTTTAAGGGTTTGGTAAGTACTGGAACGAGAGTAGTGAAAGTAAGCTATTTTGGAGTTGTAAAGAGAGTGGGTCACGTAAAGAATTGAGACTCTGAATCTCTGAGAAGAGGAGTTAGGCATCCTTCTTAGTAGTTTCAACAAATTATCCCTTGTAAACTACTAATACAGAAATGGATCATTGATTTGATGTTATACATTCTTAGGTGTTTTTTTAGCTTGACCACCTGATAAGTACATGACCCCATTATTACTATGTTTGAGAAGAAAGTGCAAGACAGATTAAAATGTGAATATTCATATTTCCTGTGCAAGTGTTATGAAACCATTATTACCTATTTCTGATGTCTCGTTTATTTACTGTCAACAGAGATTTCAGAAATGTGAATATGCCAAGACAAAATTGTTTAAAACAGAAGGCCGTGGTTGGGGTCTTTTAGCCAATGAGAACATTAAGGTAATCGCATACGCATTATCTTGATCTCTTCCAATCATAAAATGACATCTAATTTCTTGGATTTTCTGCTAGTCTAACATTTCTTGGGTTTGAGGCAAGATAATAATTTTCTTTGTTCACTGCAGCTTTGGAATATGAAGTTTATATTTTATAATGTGTATCTTGGTCTGATTTATGTTTGGCACTTTTTCTAAACACATTGGAAATATTGATTTTTTTATATATCTATGATTTGAACACAGATGGGACTGTTAGAAGTTTGTTCCTCTTTTGAAGTATATTGTATGTTTCTTATTAAGTTATTTAACTTACTCTATCTGAAGCAGGCAGGGAAGTTTATTATTGAATACTGTGGAGAAGTGATATCATGGAAGGAAGCAAAGAAAAGATCTCATGCTTATGAAGTTGAAGGTGGTTTAATAAAGTCATGAATTACAGATGTGACATTGTTTTAAAACTGAGTTTAACATGTGTGGCACTGATGCAGGTATCAGGGATGCATTTATTATTTCTCTCAATGCCTCTGAGTCTATTGATGCCACTGTGAAGGGAAGCCTAGCAAGATTTATAAATCATTCTTGGTGAGCCACTCAAAACACAGGAATTAAATGTTGGAAAATTAGACATGTCAATTGAAAGGGGAATGTTACTGGCACTTCCGGAAAGTCATTCTGCCATCCTCTACACTTATTCTGTAAGTGGATATGAATAATAAAATATTATTTGGAGTGCAGAAGGGCTTTAGGGAGTCCAGATAACAACTCAGTAAGGAAAAAAAGTAGATTCAACTTTAATTTTAATTTTAAATATTTCGTAATTATGCTTGATCAGCCAACCAAATTGTGAGACAAGAAAGTGGAATGTGCTGGGGGAAATTAGGGTTGGAATATTTGCAAAACAAGATATATTAGTTGGAACTGAGTTGGCATATGACTACAATTTTGAATGGTATGGGGGTGTGAAGGTTCGCTGCCTCTGTGGTGCACCCAGCTGTTCAGGATTTCTTGGGGCAAAATCTCGTGGTTTTCAGGTAATTCATTGATTGACAATTTGAGTTATGATTCTTCATTTTAGATAATGAAGGATGCAAGTGTCGGTGCTTGTATGATTGCACATTATTTTATGTATTATGTATCATTACATTGTATGTATTGCAACGTTATAGAACCAGTAGATATGTGTAGATTAGATGTGCTTTTGGCTAGGAGGATGGTGAACCTTGAGAATTAGCTTAAATTTAGAATAAAAAATGCTATCAACACTCTCAAATATAACTACGCATTGTGTACTGATAAAGAAAAATAGTGAGTTTTAGTTTAAGTGATTTGAGTTCCATGGAGTTTGAAATTATCCTATAATATGTATTTAGGAATTCGTCCAAAGGCCTGCTTAGAGCTTAGAGGTTTTGTCTCACGTGAGACATCCTTAATTGTTATACATGATCATACTATAAACCGATGTCTGCTATATATTAGCGATAGGATTCACCCCCTGTGTTTGGGTCCTTCAGGAAAAGGATATAGGCCGAATATGTTCTGACATATTGGGAAAAGGATATATCGGCCGAATAGGTTTTGACGTATTGGCCAATATTTCAATATTTCAAACCTTGGGTATGCCTCACAGCAATGCTTCCTTTTGCTATAGGCATTCACATCTGGAATTTCTCAAAGCCATATGCCATATTGTGGAGGCGTATTTGTTAGCAAACACATTATATTTTCTAAAGACCCTACACAACCAAAAGACTTTATAAGTGCACAATGGTCTAGCTGGAGTGAATTCTAGTTTCTTCTTTTTTCAGTAGAACAGTCTGAAGAAAAAGTCTCCAATTATCACAGTGCTCAATGCATGATTTCGTAGTTTGTCTCCATTTGCGCACCTAGTTGAGTTTTAATACGGACCGTATTGGGTTACTAGTTTTTGCTTTGTTTAATGGGACTCAAATTTGGTTTTTCTGAACATGATAAAATGGACTGAAAATGTGGGCTTGCCTACTGCTTAATTCTAATGTTGTTTAGGCTATTCTATGGACTTGTATATGTGTGGATAAAATAAGTGGGCTATTACGTTCACCTTTAAGTTTCATCGGTGCTCCAAAACTTCAGTATTTTTTACTGACAGTCACATCCCTTTGCGAAATGACTGAAAAGAGCCATAAACTTCTGTATAGTTTCCGATTACTCAAGACACCTATAGCTCTCACCAAATCTTATACTCACCCTGCCAACGATCCCAAGCTACCATACATACCCAAATCGCATTATATCACCTCCATTGAGATTTTCTTGGTCAATGCAGCATCAAATCATCATCTATGACGGCTCTAAGGATGAAAAGGTATGTTGATTGCAACATTAATTGAAATTTTTTTTGGTATTTTGAAAATTGAATTCATGCTTTGTGAGCTATATAGAGCTAAGTACCATATATACAGTTTGTTTATATATGGTAGCTCGGTCTTAATGGTGTCCAGCCATATATAGCTGAATAATGTTCCTTGAGCGTGGACACATGTGCCTGCACAACACCTTTGGTGTGTGGCTGAAATTGGCTGCACACTAATCCAATAATGGCTGCAGAGTGTTCTCTGTTATCTAACCGAATGCTGACTCACTAAAACTTGTTCTCTATAATGCAGGGTGATACTTCTAGTCGAGGTAGTGGGGTTGGGTCTGATACTGCAATGGATTCCACGACTCAATCTAGTACTCATGAGGTAAACAATTGTAGCTTAAATAGCTTTGGTGTGTTGGGCATGTGGCCAAATTGGCCACATGAGTATCCTGTTCAGTCTTGACAATAAACTTTATTTAATGTTGTTATCTTCAATGCAGGCCCACACTTATACTCGAGGTAGTGAGGTTGACTCAGAATGTGTAATGGATTTCACAAGTGAATTTACTACTTTTGAGGTAACCCTAGTTATTGTAAAGCTTTGGGTGCATTCAAAGTAAATTTTTTTATTGTATATTTGGATCCTTACATGCAATGTTTTCTTTTGTTCTTTAGATTTTCAAGAGTAGAGAATCCTTGATGCTGTGGGCTCGTGAGGCCGGGAAACGAAACGGGTTTGTTGTTGTGACGGTACGATCTGATTTGGGTGGTAAAAGTTTGAAACCAAGAGTTACATTAGGGTGTGAGCGTGGTGGAAAATTTAAGGTTCACAAAGAAAGATGTGATAAAGGTGGGAAGCAAAGATGTGGGACTGGCAGCAAGAAGTGTGGCTGTCCTTTCACATTAAAGGGAGAGAAGTTAACAACTGGTGATGGATGGATGCTAAAGGTAGTATGTGGAGTGCACAATCATGCCTTAACCGAGTCTCTTGAAGGGCACTCATATGCAGGGAGGTTGTCAGAGGAGGAGACTTCACTCTTGATAGACTTATCAAAGAGTTTAGTACGACCCAAAGAAATCTTGAACAAATTGAAGCAAAGGGATTCACTCAATGTTACAACTATAAGAACTATCTACAATGCACGCCAGAGGCAAAGAGTTAAAGAGAAAGCAGGGAGGTCTCAAATGGAACAACTTTTATGTAAGTTGAATGAGCATAATTATCTTGAGTGGCACAGGAGTTGCCCTATTTCAGGGAGTGTGCTGGACTTGTTTTGGGCACACCCTGTGAGCTTGGAATTGTTACGTGTATTTCCAACCATCTTGATGATGGATTGCACTTTTAAAACCAATAGGTATCATTATCCTCTCCTAGAGGTTGTAGGTGTGACATCTACTAATATGACATTCTCAATTGCATTTGTATTTTTGGATTCTGAAAAGGAAGATAATTATGTGTGGGCCTTGAATAGATTACGTGATGTGTTGGATGGGTATGCTATGCCCAATGTTATTGTCACAGACAAGGATTTGGAATTGATGAGAGCCGTTGAGATGGTATTTCCTTCAGCTAGACATATGCTGTGCAAATGGCATATCAATAAGAATGTGTTGGCAAAATGCAGAAATCTGTTTGAGTCCAAGGAAAAGTGGGATATGTTTATTATGAAGTGGAATGTGCTTGTGATGTCACCTACTGAAGAAGACTACATACAAGAGCTAGCAGTGCTACAGAGTGAATTTAGGAATTACACAGACGTCTTGGACTATGTTACTAACACTTGGTTGAATCCTTTTAGGGACCGATTTGTGTCGGCCTGGACAGACGTAATCATGCATTTTGGTAATGTGGCATCAAACAGGTAATGAACTTAGGGCTAGTTTGGGATTGTTGTGACTTAAAAAAAACTGCTGCTATTGTGTTGTGAGAATAATCAACTGTGAATTAAAATAGTTTCGTGTTTGGTAGATAATATTTTTAAAATGCTGTCAGTACATAAAACAACTGCAGAGTGTGTTTTGATCTACAACAGCTTCTAAAAGCAACCTCTGGGCTG
>BDJD01005039.1:137379-199585 GCA_002564525.1 Rosa multiflora | reverse complement strand
AAATATACATACATATATATATATATATATGTATGTATATTTACCTTTCATATATGACAATTTATATCATACACACAGGTTTACCGGACACTCTCAGCAAAAGTTATGTCATATATTGATTCATTTCCAGTGGGATTGATGCCTTACATAGACCAAGTCAAGGATGTATGTGATGATGGTAACTGTGGGTTTAGAGCGGTCGCTGATTTAGTAGGATTGGGCGAGAACGCATACTTGCAAGTGAGAAATGACCTACTGACTGAATTGTCTTCCTATTCTGCACATTATGGTGAGCTATACGGCAGCGCAGAGAAGGTTCGTGACTTGGCACAATCACTTTCATTCTTCAATGAGGGTAGAGCGCCATTTGACAGATGCATGACAATGCCTGACATGGGTCATCTCATAGCATCATGCTATAAGATTGTACTCTTCCACTTTTCAGCTACTCAATGTCTTACCTTCCTACCTCTTCGATCAACACCTGTTCCTTTGCCAATGCGTAGACATATTGCTATCGGTCTTGTTAATGATTCCCATTATGTTGAGGTACGATGTATAATAATGGTGTGCTTTATCACTTGTATAAACATATTTATTAGATTAATATAACATATTTGTCTTGTAGGTCTTCTTAAAGCCAGGACATCCTGTACCACCCATTGAGTCTAATTGGATCAGATATCATACACAAGCTGCACAAGGGTGGGATACTATATATACTGATTCTATTGCACACTTCCAGTTGCTTGCCCGCTCGGATAACATTTGACTCAGTCAGGTGTGAGTGGAGCTGGAGGAGTTGCAAAACATGCTTAGGATGGTAAGGCTCGATCATGTACTTTATATTGTACCCGGCATTGAAGGGATCTCGTGAAGTGGATGTCGCTCCCAAACAGGGCCCAGAGTTGAGTCTTAAAAAGCCCAAGAACCAAACCAAAAGCCAAGTCATTTTCCATAGAAAAACCTGAAATCACTCGTCCATCATCACAAAGCATATCGAACTATATTAAACATATGCACGCTACTTAAAAAGTTCTTGACCACTTTTAGGTTATACTTTGGAGACGATGCTCTTCAAAATTCAAGTTTAGAAGACCGGTTGAGTAGGTGAGTCAGAATGTAGATGGGGTTTTCACAGAAAACATTTTGGCAGTAGGGGTGAAGGTAGAGTGTGCGACACTTAGAGAAAGGATCAATTAACTTGGGCTTATGATGGTTTAGAACA
Organism: Rosa multiflora; assembly: GCA_002564525.1. Lineage (NCBI taxonomy): Eukaryota > Viridiplantae > Streptophyta > Magnoliopsida > Rosales > Rosaceae > Rosa > Rosa multiflora. Next base: position 198,357 of record BDJD01005039.1, on the reverse strand, counting down.
CTGACAGTCTTAGAAGCGAGAATATTTTTTGTAAGTGTTTAGGAATTGGGTCAAGTAATTGGATGAACTGATCAAGTTTAAGGGTGCATATAGTCCTAAAAATTGGGGCTCAAGGCATCAATTAAGTTGTCTTTTCGTACAAAATGTGAGTCACAAAACCACCTCTTTGCCTGAAGGCTTACGTGTTTGTCTTGCGTTGCAAGATTATTATGCCTTGACCTTTGAAATTTTGCTCATCATTCTATGGAACTATGTATCCTCCAGTGCCACGTGATATACCTCAGACAGTCCAATCAGCTGCTGATGAAGTATTGTATGCTGATGGCTGTTCTTTTTAGTTATACATGTAGGACTTACCTACTTGCTAGCGATTCTAGAACACTGATCAGGCTTTAGTGATACTACATTTACATCTGTGTGCACCTGTGCATTTATGCTTGCATCTTTTATTTGAAGCAGTTTAAGATATATAATAATGTTAAAGATCTTTCATTTTCTTTGCAATTTTTGATGCAACACCGTGTACTAGCTTTGGTTTTAGTTACAGATAGTGTCCATAGTGTGGTTGGCTTACATGAAATGCAACTGAAGCTTAAGTTTCTTGGACAAAAACATAAATAACTAACGATATATCTATTGTGGTCCTAAGTCCTTCAAAGTCCAGCTCTTTGAAGAATATGAAAGCGAAAGAGTAACTTTACTACACGTGGTGTGTGTTGATGGTTATGTTTTCAGTCTATATTATTGATTTGCTGCACATATCAGCCCAAATAGGAACAGTAAATACATTAAATCTCCATCTTATAATATCTTGTTCCTCTTGATCTTGCATTTTCTGTTTATTGTTGATTGATTAGCATGCTTGTCTTGTAAGGTAGGCTTTTCGTATCTCATTGCATATAAATTCTTAGCAGTTGGCATTTCCTATTGATTAAATTTCTGTTGTGCATTCTCTTTTTTTTTTTTTTTTTCAATAAAGCATTTGCATCTATTGATGTCTTTGCTATTTTTTTTAACCCTCATTATGCAATATTTTCCCAACAGGAGGATACATACTTGTGGGAAGATGACGATGAAAGGTAATGTTCACCCATTTAGATGCATTTATTTAAAAGATGCTTTTTTTTTGTGGTTATTTATTTATTTATTTTTTTAAACATCTTTGTGGGATTCTATATATTAGAAGAAAGTCTTAGATATATATTTATGGTGGACTGCCCATGGATCCACGCCCATCAGAGATATTGGAGTACTTATCTTTTATACAGTCAGTAAAGAGGAACATGGTTTTGGAGGTTTTATCATTATCATTATCATTATTACTAGTTTATTACAAGCTGGTCATGAGTCCTCATTGTTTACATTTATAGTATTCTTTGGATGCAATGAAGTTTTTGACCAATTATTTTTAGATAGATAAATTACAAGCTAATATTTCGTGCATAAAGATGAATATATACATGTAAACTTTGCCTCGTAGTTTAGGTTAAACACAAGTACACAACATCTCCCAAAACTTGAGTGTTTTTTTTTTAATATTTTTTTTTTAGGATGATGTACCAATCAGTTGCTAATTTTCCTGTTCTCTAGATAGCTGGCATTCTTTCATTCTTTTTAACTTTCAGCCTGAAACCTGTATTGGGTCATATTTTGGGGACCATCATGATTCACGCTGAAAGGTGTGGTTTACAAGGCATTTTTATTTGAAAAATGTGCTAAAGAGACCAAATTTTTTCATACCAGATGTAAACCACCTGATGTGACAGATGAGGTGAACATGCACTTTTTCTCTTGATAGGATAAACCACCTGAAATTCATCAGGTGGTTTGAATCTGGTCTATGTCTCTTTTGTATGGAATATATCTTTTGTTTATGCAACTAATTGTTTCTGAGACATGCTTCACTCACTTGCATCAATTAATACCTATTTAGAGATTTTGGCATGTGCATACTTTGGTTTTCTTTTTCTTTTCTTTTTTCTTTTTTTGGCTGCATTTCATTTATTTTTAATTGCCTTTTGATGACAGGTATTCAGTTGAGAAAATTCCGCTTTATGATTCGGCAGAGGATGAGCCTTCTTCTATGCTCTTCAAGACTGTCAAATCAAATTCTGAATTTGATGTAAAAGGGATGATGATCAATGTCAATGCTGATTCTGAACATCAGTTGATGTCCACTGCTCTAGTTGTCCAATCACTTGATTCAGATCCAATGGAGGGTGTAGTTATGGAGGTAAAAAGTGAAGCGAGTGAGGCGACGAAACTTTTTTCACGAGGTAATCAACCGGCTTTCTTAAAAAAGAATGCAATGATATCTCGAATCCGTAGCAATACTGCGTGTCGAAACTATCACATTGGATCAGGATCAATTTCAAACAAGAGATCGAAACAAGGTTCTAGTGGAAAGTTGAAACATTATGCACAAAAGCAAGTCGATGCCAAATCTGTAGCTTTGCTTTTAGCATCAAATGAGGCACAGGATGAAATTTTGAAACATGAGGTATTTAATCTGGCCTTTTTTTCTTCTTTTATTTCTTTTTTGCTCATCTATAGTATATTGAAGTATAAATGTCTCGGAATAATAGTGGACAAAATGTTGATAAAATCTACCATTCTTTTATGTTATTATCTCATTGCAGAACACACATCACTTGCATTTTAATGAGTCTTCATCATCTGTTTAAATGTTTTGAAGCATCTATTATCAATTCTAAATCAAATTAATACTTTACTAGCATTAACGTATGATGTGCAGATACGTGCATGACCCTCCTATGACATGTGTTACATTATTTGTATGTGTAGCCATAAATTTCTGTCATTGTAATTGACATGACGAATATAATTTGGATACCTCCTGAACAAGTTGTATTATTTTGTAGATAAAGCTAATTTTCCTCATTTACTTTTCTTTTCAGTTTGATACTTATACAGACTAGATTAGCGGTTGATGCTTCAGAAGCATTATATGAATGTAGATTAGATGGTTTCTTTTTTCTGGTTTTTGTGATTGCGAATGTCTCTTCTCCCTTGTTTGTAAGTTTTTGGGATCCTGATTTCTTTTCCCCCCTGTCCTCCTCCTCCTCCCCCCTCCCTCCCTCCCTCCCTCCCTAATACAAGCATCTCTTTTCCTAACGAAATATTGTAGTATAATTCTATATTCTTGGTTATGAAACTCCACATGAATTTATTAGTTTGTTCACATTGAAAATTTTCTTCACAGGAGATGAGAAGTGATGCTGCCACTCATCTTGAATCTTTATACAATGAGATACGACCTGCCATTGAAGAACATGAAAGGGACAGCCAAGACAGTGTAGCAACCAGTGTAGCTGAGAAGTGGATAGAAGCCTGCTGCTTGAAACTGAAGACGGAATTCGACCTTTATTCCTCTATTGTTAAACAAGTTGCTTGTACCCCTCGAAAGGCAAGTGGCCAAACCAAATCTGCCGATAACAACATAGAGAATGAAATCAAGTTGCTCCCAAATTGAAGTGCCTGACAAATTTACGCTTTGGATCGCTCGATTGGGTTTCCTTGAACCATTGGACAGGACTTGTTTTCCTCTTCAAGCAGATTTAAGCCATAAATCTTCTGCTTCATCAGGTGGTCCACTTGTCAATGATGTACAAGATTGTTTTTGAAAGCATTTTCTTCTATACAAGGAAAGCTCTTTTTTATTGACGCTTCGTCACTTTCCTTGTGGTTACTATTACAATTAATTTCGACTTGTTCCATTTACTTCGCATATCATGATTAATCATATGGTTCATCCGAAACTTGTTCAAGTTGGCTCGGGTATAATAAGCCCCCCTATTGATACATTAGTCATTCAAATTGAAGTTAATCTGAATTAACTTATTTAATTATTGGAAGTACAGCTGGGCATTTAGCCTGAAAACCTGAAACCCGGCCCGAATGGTCCGGGTTCTTTAAAAAAATTTGTCAGTTTTATAAAACCTGACCTGAAATCATTATATAACAGGCTGGGCTCAGGCCTTGGAATTATAAGAAAAAAAAAGCCCGAAGGCTTGAGTCATGTATAATTGCTTAGACTATCCCATTTTTTGGGAAAATAATCATTTACTCAATTTTGAGGTTAATTAACTCAACTTATCCAAACACACTAAGAGATTGCTTGCTTATACAATATTTTATATATATTTTGCCCTAATACCGAATGAAGTATTTTTTTTTTATTGCTTTTTATTTACTTTTAGGACAATTTTGCCCTCTCCTTCTTTGTCACTTAGAGAGAGAAGTCATCGGAGACCTCGTCGGACTCTCGTGACGGGTGGCCAGCCATGGACTCCGGTGACCAGAATCTGGCAACCGGAATCCCGAATCCGGCTACATAACCAATGATTGGATTCCGGCGTCCGATTTTATAGCCCCCTAATAATACCCAGCAATCATATTATTGCCCCCCAATTATCGTATTATTGACTCCTAATAATCATATTATTGCCCTCCAATAAGGAGATTATTACCCCCCAATAAGGAGATTCAAAGCACACAGGTATTAATTACACAAATTATAACCAGTCATCCAGTTCAAAAACACAAGAGTTTTAGTTAAGCACAAAAAAATTTGACTATAAATACATCTTCAATTAATCATCAGTAATTGAGCAACACAGACGCATCGGTGTGCTCAAGTAGAGAATGAGTGGAGAACACACTGTTATAGGGCTCCACAATAGACGTAGAAACCTGAGGAGAAGGATACACAGTGAATCCGAGCTTGGACTTTTTCCCATAGTCCACAAAAAGCCTCTCCAGTAGAAGCGACCCGAGACCCGACCCAGTATCGCCACAGATGGCATTGAAGACCAGGGATCCCTGGAGCCCGGTGCAGTTATCAGCGATCTTCCGGATCTGATCCAGGCAGAGATTGACGATCTCTTTGCCGATGGTGTAGTGACCACATGCGAAGTTGTTAGCGGTGTCCTCCTTGCCGGAGATGAGTTGTTCCGGGTGGAAGAGCTGGCAGTAGGTTCCGGTGCGGACCTCGTCGATGACGGTGGGCTCGAGGTAGAAGAAGATGGCACGTGGGACGTGCTTGCTGGTGCCGGTCTTGGAGAAGAAGGTGTTGAAGGTGTCGTCGTCGCAGCCAACGGTCTTGTCGCTCGGCATCTGGTTGTCCGGCTGGAGAAAGAGAGAGCTAGAGAGAGAGAGAGAGTTTGAGAGGAGTGTGGTTTGTTAATTAAAATGAGGGTAAAGCTGTCATTGATGTTTAAATTGGGTAAATGTGATTAAAAACTTCTTGGTGGAGTAAGTGGGCAATTTTTAGGCTCAAATTGTGTAAATGGTCAAGGTCCCTTATTCTTTTCTCTCTTTTATCTTCTTCACTTTCCTCTTCTTTCAAGAGATTCCAGTCTCTTGTTCCTTTTCTCCCTTTTTTTCTTCTTCTTCTGTCTTCTTATATTCTTCTTCCCATATGCCTCCTTTCCCTTTTCCCTTCTCCCCATCAGATCAATTGTAGATCATTAGAGAGGATTCCTAGCACCCCAGTACACCTCTCGCGCTACCTCCCTTTGTAATTGAGCAGTTTCTTGGCTGATTTTTTTCACTTGGTCTACCACATTCTCTCTGCATATGCTGAGATTCCCTTTCAACTGCTTTCATCCATGTCTCTTCTTGCTCCCAGCTTTTGGATTCTCCTCCTTGAGTAGTCTCAGAACCCTTGTTCACATCAAGCAATAAATAGATTATTTTGTATACTAATTAATGATCAGTACAGATAAACCCAGACTTTGGATGGTGGTGGTTAGGTGGCTTTGGGGGGCGGAGGAATTTGGGTTTGGAGCAAGATCTGTTCTCAGATCTGCTGCTGTTTTTTTTATTTTTATTTTTATTATTATTTTTTATAGCCTTTTGGGCTTGAAAAGCCGGCCCAAAAAAATGGTTCGAGCCTAACTTAGTCCCAAAATTGAAAAAAATATTATTTAGGCCCGGGCCGAAAATTCCGGTCCTTGTCCGGACTCTATAAATTTTACACTGGCCGGGCCTAAGCCCAGCCCTAGTTGGAAGCACCAACTAATCCAAAATAGGAGTAGGTGGAAATGAAAACATTACATTATATATATATATATATGTGTGTGTGTGTGTGTGTGTGTGTGGTTGTTTACCTAAATGCTCATTAGTTATGTGTTTATGATGTAAATTCTAATTTTATATGAGAATGACTTCTAGATCTCTCCTATTCTGTCTCTTGTTTAAGGATAAATAGAATATGTGTTTGGTCTAAATTCTAGAAACTGGTTCTAGTTGTAATAGGAAAAGTTTTGTAGATATCTTCTAATATATCCTAATCATTGTGTGATTATCTTTTCTTGTAAGACTCAGATTTTTCACTTATAATCCTTTATATAATGTAGGTACAAGGTTTGTACATGTCTTGTTGGCATTCCCATGCAAAGCACTGAAGAAGCCTACAAACTGGTCTCAGAGAAACTCTACAGGTAAATATATCTCATGAGTCAGCATATGCACTGGGATTGCAACCCTGAGTCAGTGTTAGGTTTTAGGAAGTTATTTTCTGGAAAGTATCTTTATGATTTTCAAATATTATTTTGCAAAGATATTTTTCACCTGTTTAAATCGTACCATTGAAGTTCTAATTGATTTAGGATATGTTTATTTTAATTGGCAATCTTTTATTAAAAGATTATTCCTATCAGGAGTCAATTAGGGTAAAGTCAATGATTGAATATGATTTGTTTTCCTCCATATATTCAGAACAGTGTGCGTTCATTTGGTGTGACTTTTACGCAATATTTGTGTGCATCTTGCTTGCTTAGAAAGAGTATCATAGGCGTCCTTGAAACACTTGTTCTGTGTCAAAGTGTTTCATCATTTATTCATTCATTTGCATGGTTCTCTCGAGATCAGTAGAGAAGTCATTGGTGCAAGAAGAGTGATCGTTGAAGAATATTCAAGTGAAGAAGGCTGTGAAGATTCAAGACAAACACCTCATCTAGTTAGTCTAATGATTGTAGTTGAGTGTAGTACTACTTGTGTTTGTAACAAAACTTGTTCTTCACCTCTAGTTGATTGGTTACATATTTTGAGTTCTCAAGAGTTAGAGTCCTGCAGTGTTTTTAACCTCAAATTGAGGTTTTCACCGAGTAAACAAATTTGTGTTGTTTATGTGAATTTCGATTATATGTCCAGTAAGGATTGCAACAAAGTTATCAATCCCTGATATCCAAAAATACGTTCATCTTAGTTTTTACATCCTATTATCAATGGAATACACAATTCATTCTCCCAATTCAGTTTCTCTAAAACTCTTATCAGCACGAAGCTCTAACCCTGAAATAGATAGCCAAAATCTTAAAACCCAAAACAAAACCTTGAAACTCTAACAGCCTCCGCCGCCCACAGAGTAGCCCCCAACCTTAGGACCAGCGAACCAGCGACAAAATATAGAAAATAGACCAGAAAAGCAGTGAACTGACCTCAGAAGCACTGAACCGGCTGCTAAAATCCTTTACCGGTTCAGACCTTTCCAGTCTGCCCCTTGAAACCACCTTTGGCCACATCATAGCCATCAATCCCAGGAATCGAGAACCGACAGCAGTAGCCTCGAACGGGCCATCGCGACCAACTTTCTTTCTATAGGCCTGCTAGCACTGGTGACGATTGGTAGATAAAATAACCAAAAGAGACACATGTAATTTTTTTCAATTCCCTTGTAGTACTGTAGCTGAACCCTGCGCAACATCCAGGCCCATGCAGCCATTTTTGAATTGATTCTGTTAACTAGTAAATTACCAAAATAACCTCTATAGACTTAATGTACTGAGCTTCAGTATCATTCTAAGGCATTGCAGATTTAATGTACTAAGCTTCAGTATCATTCTGACATGTACGAATTATAGTTCTTTCCAGTTTCTAGAGGCAATTCTAAATGATTAACCTATTGGATTGTTTGTATACACAAAAGAAATCTCTCCACCATAATTCTTCTCATGTTCTTCAATCGGTACATCCTCTTTGTTTATTGCAGCAGCCTTCCTCCCTGCCATTTGCGATTAATCTATATATGATAAATGCAAATATATGAGTACTAACCCTCAGTAGTTTACTACTGACCCTCAATTTGATTAAAAACCATTATAGCTTATAAGAATGCAAAATAAAGACTAACAACAATAATAAGATCAAATATCCACAGAGCCTATAGGTAGACATAATTGCAATGACCTTCCCATAAACTAAACATAAAAATGAGGTTGCAATACAAATAAAATCAGCTAAAACTACTAACCCTTATAAATAAACATAAAAATGAGGTTACTGTACAAATAAAATCAGCTAAAGCTAATGACCCTTAGAAATAAACATAAAAATGAGCTTGCAATAAACATTGAGTTAGTGAAATCATGAAGCTAAGGTTACTGACTCTCAGAAACTGAAGCTCATACAATTCATTTTGTACTATTGTTGGTCACATAACTCATCATTTTCCATCAGAACAAAGAAATCTCATAAACTAAAGGTACTGACCCTCATAAATTAAACCTAATGATCTTTAGAGTGTCCATATAATCATAGATTACACATATTGCAGCATTTTAATGCTACTGACTGTCAATAAGCTCAGACAATTCATTTTGTACTATTATCAGCCACATAACATCAATTTTCACTGCCTAGCTACACATAAAAATGAGGTTGCAGTACACATAGATTTATTGACCCTCAATAGCCTAAAGGTTAATTTTTTAATTTGTTAAAGCTACTGACCCTCAGAATTTCTCAACCATTGAGAATAATTAAAATTTCTCAACCAAAATCATTTACCTGAGGGAGAGACTATGAAAACACGAGGCTGAAGGAACTGACCCTCAGAATTTCTCAACCAAAATTTCTCAGGTAAAGCTGCTAAACATAATCAAATTTCGACAGTGTTGAATGCATTGCACAAAAATCATACCATAGCTACTAACCTTCCATAACTACTAATTTATATACTGACCTTCAGTAACTACAAATTTCTCTATTGACCTTCAAGACTATAGCTACTGACCCGCCGGTGTTGCGCCTATACTTTGCCTCCGAGGTCACGCGCTTGGTTCGCCGTTGGGGTAGCGCCCTTGCTTCTCCATCGGGTCGCGCCCTTACTTCGCCTCAGGGTCGCGCACTTGGTTCGCCGCCGGGATCGTGCGCTTGCTTCGCCGCCGGAGTCCTTGCTTCTCAGCTGGTCGCCCGCTTGCTTCGCCGCCGGGTCGCACCCTTGCTTCGCCACTGGGTCGCGCCCTTGCTTCGCCTCAGGGTCACTCACTTGGTTCGCCGCCGGGATCGTGCGCTTGCTTCGCCGCCGGGATCGTGCGCTTGCTTCGCTGCCGGGGTCGCGCGCTTGCTTCACCTATAGGGTGGCGCTCGCGCCCTTGCTTAGTCACCTAGCTTCGCCGGAGCCCTAGATGTCGATTTAGTTCAGACGGTTTAGATTTTGGGATCGCTTTGATATTGGGAGAAATGGTTTATATTAGTCAGTGGCATGTTTCGTAAATTTCTTAATATTTGACTGTTCTTTCTTTATGATGGGCTAATGGTTGTTGACCGCACGGGCTCCATGTTTTGAAGTCTGCTAGTGGTAAATATATGTAGTTATTTGTAGTTGTTGGTAAAAAACTCAAAAAAAAAAATATATATATATATATATACACACACACACATACCTAATCAGAAGAGGACGTCCGCAGTGCAGCAAAAGTGCGGACGTCCATCCTCACAGCTGCATCAAGTGTTGACGGCGGCGCTGTTCTTGATGTACGGAGACCACCGGCATTCCAGACAGCGTCACCATGAAGATGAAGGCCAAAGTGATCAAGGTCGAAGGTCTAGGTGGCGAGCTCACCCGAAACTTCACGCACCATCAAGGTCGATTGTAAACTCGTAGTCGACGAGTCCACCGGCAAGAAGAAGCTCAAGATCGAGGCCTAGTCTCCTTCCGGTAAGAGCAGTGCCGTCATCAGCGCCTAATCGAGATGAGAGGATGGACAACGGCTTCGAATTTTGGTTTTATAGACGTCCGCTTCTAAATGGTTTCGTGTGTGTGTGTATAACTTTGCTCAGGTGCGGATATTCGCACCTAAGAAAAAGTACAGATTCCCAGTTTGGACCCACTTTTCGATCATATTTTCACATCTTAGCCGTTCAGTTTTTAGGTCTTAATGTATAGATCACCTCTGCAGAATTTCAGCCAAATTGGTGATCGTTAAGGATCAAAAACTGCAATTTACATGAACTAACCGAATCTGCCAAACTGGAACCATTCGTGTACATTGTTGTAAATTGCAGTTTTGGATGCCTTAACGATCACCAATTTGGCTGAAATTTTGCAGAGGTGATCTATACATTAGGACCTAAAATCTGAATGGTTAAAATGTGAAAATATGATCGAAAAGTGGGTCCAAACCTAAAATCCGTACCTAAGAAAAACTGCTGACGTCCACAGTGGAGAAGCGCTATATATATATATATTATATATATATATATATAAGCGGGACGTCTGCAAAACAGAAAAAGTGCGGACGTCCATCTTCAAGCCTCGATCAGGCGGCGCTGCGATTGCCAGTGCAGAACCAGGCCTCAATGTCGAGCCTCTGCTTACTGCTGGACTCGTCAATGAAGAGTTCAAAGTCGACCTTGATCGGGCTTGAGGTTTCGGGTGAGGTCGCTACCCAGAACCTTCGACCTCGATCTTGAGCCTTTGCTTTGATGGTGACGCGGGCGAGATGCCCATGGTCTCCTTCCGGCAACATCAGCGCCGCCATCGACACCTTATAGAGGCTTGGGGATGGACGTCAGCACTTTTGCATCTATGCGGACGTCAGCTTTTGATCCGGCACACACACACACATAACTAATCCTTTAGAATGTAGTTCTGAAGAGAATCAATTGATGAATACGATATTGCAGGACATTTAGACTATAATCGCAGAAAGACTTTGGGTTTCATAAATATCTTGCAAAAATTATTTTAGGATCTTGATCAAAGAAATTGTTGAGGGATTAAAAGGTAACTAATATAGAATTTATAGTCATCCTACTTGCTTGCAAGATTACGAGTAATATCGATGGCAGAGCGTCAGTTCATGCCCATGATGTCGCTCTTGGGAAGCGCCCAATTTAACCCTGAAATGTCATTAGTAGTATATGATGTTGCTTTTAGCAAGCGCATAATTTAACCCTGAAATGTCGTTAGAAACTCATGATTAAAATTAATTCAAGTTCATCATCGTTCTTCATAGTCATGCAAGAGGAGTTGATCATGTGAAACGTTCAAAGCAAACAATTTCCCATATTTTACTTTCAATGCTAATTAATCTAAGTGAAAGCACATAGACTAATTCTATCAAACATGCATTCAAGCCCTAGAAAGCTAGTCAATCACACATGTTTAACGCATTAAGCACCTAGAAAGGCTATCAACTCAAGTGTGCAACTTAGTATGAAAAAGTTCACCTAATTGCAATTACAAAACCTTTACTACTTATTGATTCAAGAACACAAAACCAAAAAGTTGATTCATGTTCTCAAATTCGTAGCAACATTCACATAAAAACCCTAAATGTTTCGAACCATTCAAGATTATCATACAAAAGATTTCTATCATGCAAATTTAATCAAACACTCACACAAAAGCAACCATAAATCGCAATATATGAATCTGAAAATTAACAATTAATCATAAAATTTCAGAAATCAACACTTGTTCAAACATATGTGTCAACTAGGACAAAACCAACGAAAATTACAAAGCAAAGGTTACAAGGATAATCGGATTACACCGTGATGAAGATGAGATGAATGAAGTGATGATGTGGTCTCTTGAATTTCGAAAGCAATCTTCAAGGATGGTGATGGAGGTAGTGCACGGCTTGTCTTCTTCTTCCTTGGCCTTGCTTGAACTTCGTGGTTGCCCTAGAGGATGGAGATGAACACGGCTAAGCTAGAAGGATTTCTGAATTTTTTTCTCAAAGTGTATGAACGTAAAGATTGGAACCCCTCACGTTGAGAAGAGGGGAGATTATATAGGGGACGGCCCCTAGGTCTCCAAGCCGTCCAAAACCCTAGAGAAACTCACGGCATGTGCTTGCTTCCTCCACGTAATTTCCTCCAATGAATTCTTGCCACATAAGCCCTATGAGGTGGTGCAACCAATCATAAAATTCCAATATTAATTCCCTAAGTAATCCTTGCCGAAATAAAGAGATAATTTCTGATTTTCTTCACCAATTTCGGCCACAATATATTTAGGGAATATATGGGATGAATCTAGACTCCTTTTTGGCTTTTCTTGGTCTCCACCTTTTTCTCTTTCCTTAAAACTCTCTAGAGAATATCTCTTTGCCGAAATCTCTAGGGTTTCTTCTTCATAGTGCACGGCAATCCTTTCTTTTCTCTTGGCTTGGACGGCTAGGACTCTCTAGGGTTTGTCTCCAAGTAGATTTTCTTTCCATAAAAATAGCCCTAGAAAATCTCCACCGAAATCTTCTTTTAATTTCTGATTTTTCACGCCATCTCCCTTGTTTCTCTCTTTGCTTTGGACGGCAACAACATCCCTAGGGTTTCCCTTGCGTCACAAACCCTAATTGTATGGGCTTTTGTGGGCCTTTGATCCATTTGCCGAAAATCCATAGAGTTCTTGGGCTTTGTTGCTTCATCTTCAAGCCTTCTCATTTTCCAACGCAAAGCACATTATTTTTCCATTTCTTTTTATGGTTGCGTTGGAAACTTGCTAGGGAAGCCTTCCTCCACTTTGCAGGATTTCCTGGTTGGACTAGGAAAGCTCATTTCTTCATTTCTGCTCAATTGTGTGGCCCTTTTCTTCTCATATTCGCTCGTCTTGACGTCCGCAAGCTCCTCTTTCCATTCGTGCGTTCATTTCTACTTTTTAGCTCGGAGGTCTTGAAAATAGAAATTATACTTAAAATAGAAACTTTCTAAATATGAAAATAGAAACTTACTAAAAATGAAAAATAGAAACTTTCCTAAACTGAAAAATGGAAACTTGCCAGAAATGAGAAATGAAAACTACAAAAATGGAAACTTTCTACAATAAGGAACTTTCCCAATCGAAGAATGGAAACTTTCCAAAACAAGGATTTTAATAAGGAAATAACGCAAGAAATGTAGGGAAATGCAGTTAAAACGTCGCATTAAAATGCTCCTATCAGCCCACAGAAAGCATGATGATTATAAATCACACAAGTATCGGAAACAGCATAATCATCATGCTGACAATTCATGCCCTAAGGCCTAAGCAATCATGCATACTTCTATAAGGTTCTTCTCATCACATTTGAAAGAGCATATGGGTGGTCCTCTTAGGTGATGTGTTGATATCCATCGCCTATGAAATTCAGAAATTGGGTTGAATCCTACATTCCTACCAAAAGAGGGAAATTTCTCTGTTTTTTTTTTTTTTTGAAAATAATAGATGATTCTTATATGGGTCATTCTAAATGTATCCAGAAAAGTTTTTAATACAACCAGCAAACTATTTACATCCAGCAATTTTTAAATACGCCCAGCCACTTTTCCCTCAATACTCTCTTCTTCACAAAAGGTTTTCTTTCCCTCTAGCATCAGTGAAGGTTTTTACCAACATGGCAAAATGAAAGCAGAGGCCTTCTTCTTTCGCGGTTGATTTTCATTTCCAGCAAGTCAAATTGTCGAGTTTGATCTATTATACATACTCTGCATTTGATGCCATGTTGAAGTCAATATCTTCTTCTTGCTCTGTCGTTGAGAATTTATCTTTCTTTACTAAATTTATTTTGTTCTTTCTGGATATTTATTATATTGAAGTTGTATTGCTCATGTAATTGGGTCTTAATTTTCTAACTGAATTTGGGGTTTTACATCTTGCATAGCCAGTGGCGGATCTAAGCACAGACTAGGATGCCCGTCCGAGATTTTTGAGCCTAAAAAAAATAATTACATGTATATATATATATATATATATATATATATATATATATTTTAAGTATATATATATATATGTATATATATATTTTTTTTTAAGTGGGTATTGTCCAATGTCCATAGTCGGATAGTCCAGACTCCAGAAGCCCAGGCCAGCCGAAGTAACTCCCCACTCCCGACACTTTGTTTTTGTCTCTGTCAATTTCAAATCCAGCCTTAATTTCCTGAAGGAATAACTCATTTCCCAATCTCCCATTCTCGGATTTTCCCAAGCCACAATCTCTTCAGAAATCATTCCTTCGGTGCATGGCCATTTCTTAATTTCCTCTTCAACCTCTTGATTCAAGCAAATTCTGGTTCATGCTTCCACTCATCGACTGGACTACGGGCTATTGAACTATTCAAAATTTCAAACTGGAGAATCGTCTCTCACAGTCTCACTCACTCCTCCTCCGCCAGTGCCGCCTGTGGGTCCAATTCTAGCTCCTCTCTCGGTGGTGTTGAGAGGGTTGGTGGGCCGGCGTTGGTTAGGTCCGGCAGTTGCTTCCCTGCTCTCAATAACTAAGTTGTTTTATGGAGGTAAATATATATGAAAACTGGGGAACTCTGTTTTGTGTTAGATTATTACATCAAGAACATAATTGGGTAAATTAGTTTTTGCTTCATGAAACTGGATTTTTGCAGAGATTAATGACTAAGACTAATGAGTTTGTTTTTCTCTAGACTTTCATTTGTATATATGATATGATTCTCTTTGTTAGTTTTGTTCAATACATCTATTCTCATATTGTATTGGATTTTTGAGCAATGATCTGTTTGTGTGCAAATCAAATGGGTATTCTTTCTGCAATTTATTGTTTAATTGATGTGGGTTAAATGTGATGCACTGATGTGGGTCTTCTAATCTTCTTTCTGCTGCAGTGTTGTGCAATTGTTGTGGGTTTAATTGATTATTTGATTGATTTTGTCAGTGGGTTAACTAGGTTTAATTGATTTTGTGATTTTGTCAACTTATCAAGGTCTGAAGGTCGATCAGTTCATTTAGTTTTTTTCTTTTATGCTCTGCTAAAGTGCTAATCAAGCTTGGGTTTAATTAAAGTGTTGTGCTAATGAACTTTGTGCTTCAAACAGGAGGCTTCTTTATGTTTGTTTGTTTAATTGTGAATGACACTATGAATTGGAACTACGAACTGGAAGTCTGGAACTACGAATTGTGAATGGCACTAGTCAGGGGTAAGGCTCACTACGTCCCCCCCTTGACAGGTGTACCTTTTTTTAAAATTAATAAAATTCTCTCGCACCCTTGATATTCTCTATAATATATATATATATATATATATATATATTTATTTATTTTTGTTTAAAAAATCTTAACCCGTCCAAGATTTCAATCATGGATCTGCCATTGTGCATAGCTGGGTTCTACATTCCATGTTATTCGATGACATTTGGTTCTGTTTTTTTACTTCTTTTTTTATTTGTTTCATTCTTTGAGAAACCTGGAATCCTTATTCATTTATTCTTTGTTGATGCTGTAGTTGTAACCATAGGATGAGTTTGACATTGGGAATCATAATTGATCTCTTCATTTTGGTTTATACCATATGTGTTGGAATTAAGAGCAGAGAAACATCCATTTCGTTGATACCATTATTTGATAGAATCACTCTCTGAGCCTAACGACAAGATTATAGATGAAGCCCTCCTTGAAGATTGGTTGAATACAGCTAGGTCTGACCACATTTTCAGATCATCCGCACTATTGTGAAGAACGAACAGGGTACATACATCCCATTCTCGAAGAACAACAAATTTGTCATACTTCTTCAATGTGATGGAAAACAAGTTGTTGCTCATGAACTCTATCAGAAAACAAGCTCTGATAAAAACCTTCGCTGATAATATAGGAAAAGAAGAGTTTTGCTGGGTTTGTCGAGATGAGAGTATTGTAGGAAAAGTTGTTGGGTGTACATAAATTTTAATAAAAATTAAAAATTTATTAGGTGTAAAAAGTTTGCTAGGTGTATTAAGATTTTTGCCGGGTACATTTAGAAACACACTTCTTATATTGATGTGTATTGTGATCTAAGGGTGACTTACGGTGCGTTTGGATGAGAAAATTATGAAATCCATAGGAATTTATAAATGATGGAATCTTTAACTCTATTAATCTAAAATTCCATTAATTGCAATTTCTATTAAATACAACCAAACATTTAGGATTTTAAATTAAGAAAGTTTAAAACAAATAAAAAATTAAAATAGAAAAAAGCTTTGTTTTGGAAATAAAAATTGAATATTGCAGAGGAATTTGTAAATGACACATATTTTGGTGGAAATTGAAGTAGAGAATTTAAATAATGAATTTCTTTGTTTTTTTCCAGAGAGAAATTTAAAATTTCCAGTTTGATAATGCCAAACGAGGGAATTAACTTGTAAAAATTATGAAATCCTTACTTTCAATTAAATTCCATTATTTTTTTCCCTCATCCAAACACACTCTTAGGAAATTTGGAGGTGGTGTTTCTAGTAAAATGCTATTTTAGGATGTGTGCGCATAAATTCTCTCATTTTTTATTAGAAAAAAAAAACAGTAATAGAGGGTAATTTCGGAAATTAAAGGGAAAATTTAAACCTTAAAACATCTTCCCATAAATAAAGAAAAAAAAAACAATAGTTTTTCATTATTCTTTTGAACAGTCGAAACAAAGTGAGGAGACGGAGACGGAGACGGACGACGAAGAAAGAGAGAGAGAGAGAGCACGCGCAAAGTTGGTCTGAGATCTGAACCCTAGGACGATCTACGGTAAGTCTTTCTTCTCTTTCTTCCTTCCTTCGGTGCTACCTTGGCTTCGGGATTGCTGCAATTTTCAATCTTATAAACCCTTTTCTTAATCAAAATTAAATTTTCCGGCCAATTTTTCATCGGATTCGTCTCTGTTTTTTCGTTCAGGTTCAACGCATTGTTCAGTTGTTTTCAATTTTGCGTGTTTTTATTCGTTCAAGCCTGCGTTTTGTCACGTTGAAGTGTTTTGCGGATTTTGTATTTGGTTCGATTGGAGTTTGGTTTTAGGTTTTAGCTGATTTAGATTTTGAATTAGGGATTATCAATGACTCGGTTATCTAACGTTTTGAATGCTATTTTATTATTTGGTTGAATTGTATTGATTAAATATATAAGCTGACGATGATGCCTGCCATGGTGGTGTTGTCTTTTAAGAGAATTAGGATTTTGGTAATTCCGGTAGTGAATTTTGTGAAGAGGGGAGGCCAACAAGGTCATAGTCATGGGAATTATTGGTTATTGGTTCGTCACGGGCGTAACTGTGTATGTGTGTTTGTGCATTATATTACAGGGGAAAGGTATCCAAATTCTGAGCGATACCATCATCGGGAGCTTTGTCTGGTTTTGCTTGAAAGAAATGGATTCCGGTCGCTATGGTCTTCAGCAAGGATGGGATAATAACAGCGTAATTGTGGTTTCCTCCTTAATAAAATCACCTATATCGGATGAAATGATGATAAATACAAGAATTTATTAGGGTCCAATCTGACTGTCCATTTTTTTTGGGAGAAAAATGAGAGAGCTGTGGGGCAATAAGGATATGGACTCACTGGATTTGCCTAACCTCATATCATCATTGATCTCTTGCTGACATAACCTTATTCTCTTGAATCCACAGGCTCCGGAGGGGTATGGTGCAGTTCATGAGCCAAACTTTCGGTGAGTGTTATTGAGTGTTGCTTGTAATTTTCACCAAGGCAATTTAGTGCTCATAATAAAACTAGCTCTGAAATTTGTATGTAATGCTGATTAAAAAATTTTCTTTTTAGGTTTTTTTTTATTGATATTGTTTTTGACACTCTCTGCTTGCTTTAATATTGTGATGTATCTTTATATACTGAGTGCTTATTACATATTGTCTTTTCCTGTTGTCCCGCTGTAATTTCTTTTTCCCCTTATGTCAGGGTCGGTGGTTCATATGATGAGAGAAGGTTTATAGAGGAAAGGTACTCAAGGGACAATGTTTATCCAAGAAGCACATTCCACCGTGAAGTTCTGGATAGGGATAACTACCCACCACCACCTCATGCTGTTGGTATATGGCCAAATTCAAGAAGGAGAAGTTATGAAGAAGAATTTCCCATTGATAGGGAACCTAGGAGACATGAGAAACAGTACATGGATTCATATCATGAGATGGATAACCTCTGTGATCATGAGATTGATACATTTCAGGAATTTGATAAATTACGGGATGGCTATCACAGTATTGACAGCTATCGGGATCCTGGGTTTGAGAGGACTTCAAGGCTTGGGGGACGTGATCGTGATGATTATGCATATGATGATTTTGACTATAGGTCCGGTATTACCCATAAGACCAGGGGGGACAGTCGTGAAAGGGATTATGACTATGGTCGGCATAGTTATGATTCTGATTATGACAGAAGTAGTAGGAGAGAGGGCAATTGGAGGCGTCGTGAATCTCGTGACCGTGAGCGTGACAAGAAATGTTTAAGTAGGGAAAGAGAAATGAGTCCATATAGAAGGCATGAGCGTTCTAGATCTCGGTCTCGATCTCATGGTCATGATGATCATCCCAGATCAAGGTCACCTAGAAGTCGAAGCCATGGCCGAAGTCATCGAGAGGACAGCTATGATGATGGAAGGTATGAGAGAACTGATAAGCGAAGAGACAGGGATGAGAAACGCCAGAGAGAGCATTATTCTGTGGTAAGTTTTGATGTCTGCGTTAAACCTATCTGCCTCTGGTGTTGGTTATATTTGATAACTTCTTAAGTATGATATTCTTTTGCAGGCCCCATCTGCAACTATTGTTGTGAAGGGTCTTTCACAGAAGACCACTGAGGAAGATCTATACCAGATCCTTGTAATGCGTCATTTGATGTTTTGGCTATGAAATATACAGTTCAACTTCTATCTATTTTCTTGATAACACTTCAAGTTGAATTATCTATCAGGCTGAATGGGGACCTCTTCGTCATGTCCGTGTGATCAAAGAGCGTAATTCCGGCATTTCCCGTGGATTTGCTTTTATTGATTTCCCTTCCGTGGTATCTATCTCTCTTTATCTGTAGATGCTCTATATCTTCTTTGAATTAATAACTGACAATGGAGTTTGTGATTCTCGAATAGGGAGCAGCTCGTATTATGATGGACAAACTCGGGGACAATGGGCATGTGGTGGATGGCAGGAAACTATTTTTTGAGTACAGGTATTATTTCTCGACTGTGTGTCATATGTTAGCCTACTTTGAATTTTATTTTTCATAAAGGTAGAAAGTTCTGCGTTAATATATTTACCTTCTAGATATATTGAGGAATTAATATGGATCAGATTGTCAAATCCTGATGTAGTTGTTCTATAACTATAAGAAACAACGTGATATTTATTCTATCTACTATGTTATGTGTATATGTATGTATACATATAGGTATTTTTTTACTGCTAGTGGAATTATTTCCGTTTCAACTGTTTTGTTGCAGTAGTAAGCCAACTGGGGGTGCAGGTGGATCTTTTGGTCAGGACAGTACTGGGAAATCTGGCCATGCTAACCATAAAAGCATCACTGTGCCATCTGATTGGATGTGTATCAGCTGTGGATATGTTAATTTTGCACGAAGAACATCCTGCTTTCAGGTATTTATTTATTTTTCTTGTGATTTATGCTGATCAAGTCCCTGCCTGCGGGTTCTTATGGGACTGCTCAGATGGTAATTGGTTATGTTATAATGGATCTATTTGTTTTCTTGTCAATTGCAGTGTAATGAGGCACGAACTGAGGATGCTCCCGCAGCAGATATTTCTTCATCCAATCAAATGACAGGAAAGAAAGGATCAGAGGCTGGTTGGTTTACCTTGTTGCTTTTAGCTGGCATAGTTGCTTATATTTTTTTTGCAGTTCACTAAGTATGTATGCAATCAGGTCCTACTCATGTTTTGGTTGTTCGTGGACTGGATGAAAATGCTGATGAGGAAATGCTGCGCTATGAATTTTCCAAACATGCTCCTATCAAGGTACAAAATCTGAACAAATGTCTGGATTACATATATTTACTTGTTAAACTTCCATTCTGGAGAAGTTAAAACAAGGAATAGTTTATTTTCCTGTGAAGCATGTGCATGGAAAGTATATTGATGGGTATTATCCTGCAGGATCTACGTCTTGTCAGAGACAAATTCACTCATGTTTCACGGGGATTTGCGTTTGTACACTTCCATTCGGTATGTCCATCTTTAAGTATGCTGAACAACTCTGTGTAGGTTCAGCAGTGATATTTTGTACGTACAGTCTTGATTCTCTGTCAGCCCTAAGGGACCTGTTCCTCTGTCTGGTTGAATTCCAATATGGGGAAAAATGAAGATTTCCTCAGAGTTCTTTTCAAAGATTATGTTGTTTAAGCTACAACCCTATGTTTTTCAGGTGGAAGATGCTACGAAAGCTCTTGAAGCAACAAATGGAACACCACTTGAAAGGAATGGGCAGATTTTAAGAGTAGCATATGCAAAAAGCATTCTTGGTCCTGGATCAGGCATGTCAGGATCCTCACAGTCAAGCAGCCTGGCAGCTGCTGCAATTGAGGCAGCAACATTTGCTCAACAGGTTATTTTATACAATGTTCTGCACTTTCGTGCTTGCCACTTCTTGGCTTATATATACTGTTATTTCATTTTATTTATAAGAGCTAATTTCATTATACCTCCCTAACATTTACATGTTAAATCAGTTGTGGCCCTGCACTTTTAATTTCATCACATGTATCCCTATGCTTTCCATTTAATCAATCATGTCTAATAATTCATTTTTTTTGTCAAGTATTTTGTAAATTGAAAATGTGGCTCTAATGGGCTCCCTTGAATGATGATGATTCAATAATGTGGCATGCAAAATTGTATCGTATGTGACTACAATTTCAAAATACATCACACAATATTTGGCAAAAAAGCTAAGGGTTAGACAAGATTGATTGAAATTGGTACGTACAGGGGCACGCGTGATGAAATTAAAAGTGCAGGGGCACAAATGATTTAAGGTGTAAAAATCAGGGAGGTAAAATGAAATTTGCCCTATTTATAATGTTATTTGATCACAGGATAGCATTACTGTTAAAGAATAATGGACCAGCTAATATTTGTTTGCCTGACATCCAAGGGAATTAAAAATGTTTTTATTTATTTATTTTTTAACATTATTGTATATATATTAAATTTCCACAATATAAGATAAGAGTAATTATATCAGTAATTCAGTACATACTAGAGGATGTTTATTAATTATTGTGCTTTTGGTGTGTGGTGTTATGGCTAAAGTTCTGTGGAGATTTGCAGTTGGCCTTCTTTTAGGTAATTTGGATACAGAGATATGCTAGAAATTTTGAAGATAATAAGGAAGAGGAGGTAGTTTAGGAGCTTCCATTTCTGCTAAAGTTTAGAGAAGTTTTCTCCATATTCTTGCTGATTGAGGAACTGTTTATATCTTGGATTTTTTTTTTTTTAATTAAGATTTGCGGTAGGAAGTCAATCGGACTTGTAGACTATTTAGAGGCAATTTCAGCTGTGTTGCATCTGTGGACTTCGTGACCAGTGATGTATGTTTCATTTTTACTTTTTGAAAAAGGTCACTATTTCCAATAAATAAATTTATGTACAGTAGTTGAAATATTGATCGATAATTATAATACAACTATTACATGGAATGTATATCAAGGCCCCCATTATTAGAAAACATTTAGGCGACACGGTTTCCATACTTATTCCGACGTTGAACACTATGCTTAAGCAGAATAACACTGCTTCAGAAGCTATTGTGGCAGTCAAATATATATTTTGACTTCAAATCAAGCTTCAACTTTAAATTATTGCGCTTTTGGTGTGAGGTGTTATGGCCAAAGTTCTGTACTGATTTGCAGTTGGCCTTCTTTTAGCGCATTTGGATAAAGAGATGCTAGAAAATTTTGAAGATAATAAGGAAGAGGAGGTAGCTTGGGGCTTCCATTTCTGCTAAAGTTTGGAGTATTTTTCTCCATGTTCTTGCTGATTGGGGAACTGTTTGTATCTTTGATTTTTTATTTATTTAAGATTTGTGGTAGGAAGTCAATTGGACTTGTAGACTATTTAGAGGCTATTTCAGCTCTGTTGCATTTCTGGACTTTGTGACCAGTAATGTACGTTTCATTTGTACTTTCTGAATAAAGTTACTATTTCCAGTAAATAAATTTATGTAGAGTAGTTGTTGAATTATTGATTGATAATTATATTACAACTATTACATGGAATGTATATCAAGGGCCCCCATTATTAAAAAACATTAAGGCGACACGGTTTCCATACTTTATTCCAATATTGAACATATGCTGACGCAGAATAACACTGCTTCAGAAGCTTGTGTGGTGGTCAAATATCTGAGAGGTATTTGTGCAAACAGACTGTTCCTCCAAGGCTAATAATCAGCCAAGTAACCTTTCCCAAATAAAAAAAAAATCAGCCAAGTAATATACATTTTTGTAGGTTTGCTTACTCGTTACTTGTGCTGAGAGTGTCACTTGACTGTCTCTTGTTTATGCTGTTGTATAATTCACTTTATACTTAACTGAAGTCGTATCCTCTTCTTCTAGTATGATGCTGTTGGATGGGCACCAAAGGAATATAATCCAGACGACAAACAATCCACGGGAGGGAAGGAGCAAAGTGGCGGGGATTTAAAAGCAGAAAAAGATGGTTTGGCTCCACAAACTGGTTTTGTATGGGATGAGGCATCCGGTTACTACTATGATGCTTCTTCCGGGTTCTACTATGATGGAAATACAGGTTAATTTTATTTACTTTTTTTGAAATCCGCTTGCTCCATTGCATGTTGTTCAACTGTTTGAAAATTGAACTGTGTTTTGTGATCTATTTATGTGCAAAGGCTGTTAAATACCAAAACATTGTTGGACAACCGCCCCTCCTGTCTTTCTTTTTTTATATTTTTTTTATATGGTTTTACTTTTTTATTTATTTTATTTTATTTATGCACATCATTTTGGGGGATTCACTATGGATATTTATTTGTGGAATGTTCCTTTCTGTTAAAGATTCTGTATGGATATTTTGTTAGGAAGTCAAGTGAAAATGTTGAGAATTAGATGATAAGGCTACATCATTTTGCTTTTAGCATAATTAGAAAAATTTCTGGTTGACAACATAAAGACACTTCTCTTTTTTCCCCAACAATGATAATGCTTATAAAATCAATTCCACAGACCTCAGAGCGCTAACATTTATCAAACACCTATAAATTTCGTTACTATATGTGTTGTCAAATTGGCTCTGAGTTTAATTTACTTTCTCATTGTGCACGGTGCCCAAGTTTTTACCCTAATTCTGAGTGTGCTTATTGTGCTGTTAGACATTCAGTTTCTTCCCCTCATCCCATTCTCTTTATCTCTCAAGTGTGCTCAAAAACAGTTTCTTTTTAATTCATGATTTATTAAATCTTGAGGACACCTTGTAATGTAGGTCTCTATTATGATGGTAACAATGGGATTTGGTATTCTTATGATCACCAAACTCTGCAGTACATCCCTTGCACTGATCAGAATGGCATCAAAGAATCTGCTAACCAATCTCAGCTTTCGAAGGCATCAGACGGTTCAAGTACCAAAAAAGTAGTCATCTCTGCACCAGCTACAACCTCAGCTGCATCATTACCAGATGCAGTCCAGGCTGCTGCAACAGCAGCGATAGCTGCAGAGAGAAAAGAAAAGGAAAAGTCCAAAGAGATCAAGTTGGCATCAAAGAGCAGTATTTTGGCTAACAAGAAGAAAATGAGTAATGTATTGACCATGTGGAAGCAGAGGAGTCATGAAGGGCAAGTAACCCGTGTAGCTCTAGATGATAACCAGCCAAGTGCACCTGCTAATGATAGACTGGTTTCTTCTGTTCCATCTACAAAGACAAAGTCTAAAATTGATGTACCAACCAAAAATGAGAATACTATATCTAGCTCAGGGGTTACCGCCAATGTTTCTACTGCAGATACTCTTGGTTTAGAGTCTTCAGTCATGCCAAGGCCTGTGGGCAACAGTATAGGAGGGACACTGATGGGAGTGATAAGGGGATCTGGAAGAACTGTAGTAAAATCAGATACATCCTTTTCAGCATCTGGTGGAGTTTCCGCACCTTCAACTTCTGCTGCATGCATAGCAGGTTCTTCTGCATCAACAGATTCGGATATCTCCACTGTTTTGACACCCTTCAGAACTGATGCATCGGCACTAGGTTCTTATACACCACCTGTGGCTGCTGGGAGTGGCAAGAGAAGATTCTCTGAAATGCCAGCTTCTGCTCATAAAGAACCTCATACTGGATACAGGGATCGTGCGGCTGAAAGGAGGAGCTTGTATGGCTCGTCATCTTCTTTTGGAGATGATTTGCCTGAACATGGTTTTGGGGAGTCAAGTAAGCTATTTTAAGATTTGTTTTGATTTTATTAGCTTTCTCGAAATGTTGCTTTTGATCAGAATGTCCTTTCTTTTCTGTCTTACAAAGTAAATATAATTGTGCCTGAACATATTAGGACCATAAATTTAGCTACCATTCATACTGTCAGCTTAATTTTAATGAACATGCAAGTCAAACTTGAGTTCTTCTTACCTAGATATGATTCCCCAATTTTGTTGTGTGTTTCTTTGTTATAAATATTTCAAAAGGACTTTTAAGAATTCTCATTGCTTATTTTTTGATGTGAAGATCGAGACTCGGCATTGAGGAAGGGTTCTTTTGATTCAATGCCTTTCCCCCCTGGTGTTGGGGGAGGACGTGGGACTGGAGATGCAACCATTGACAGTTACGAGGTTATTACAGCCGACAAAGCAATTGATGAGAGCAATGTGGGCAACAAGATGCTTCGCAGCATGGGCTGGCACGAAGGCTTGGTATCATCTTCTTCTTTTGCACTTTTAAAACATTACTAAAAAAACCTCTTTACTTGACTTTAAAGAAATCCCAAATCTCTGAATTGCTGAAGATTGATGAAGGTGGAATTCTTTCTGTTTAAATGTTTTGAAGAATGGATTGTTGTTGAGTCCGATTGAATGATTTCAACAGTGGTCTAATAGTGGATTTGGTTACTGGCCAAATAGTGGATTTGGTTATATATATATATATATATATAAAATATAGATCATCAATTTCACGGATCTACCAACAGATGATGTGTTGTTATTTTCTCCAACAGAAAAGATTGACGTAAAATAAAACCACATTGCTTTTCATACAAATTCAGTTTTTTTTTTTGGTTGTTGTCTGAATACGTGACTTCACTAGTTGATGCATCTGTGGCAGGTTTCTAACTCATATTTGGGGAATGTGTTTCTCTTGTTTTGTTATTGATCTGATTACAGGGTTTAGGAAGAGATGGGAGTGGAATGGTGGAACCAGTGCAGGCTCAGAGTGTAGAAAGGAGAGCCGGACTTGGGAGTCAGCAGAAGAAGTTAGATCCGGCTCTTGAGGCTCAGGCTGGAGATAGTTATAAAACTCTCATTCACAAGAAGGCACTGGCTAGGTTCCGGGAGATGTCATAAGTAAGAATGATAAAGGGAAGAGTTGATCTTATGCTAATCAGGGAAGATGATTGGAACAAAGCTATGGGATGGGAGTAGTTGTAATAGTTGTCCGTGCTTCACCTTCACCTTAGAAGTCTATTGGGTGTTGTCCAATCTTGTATAAAAAGATACCTTAAACAGTAGTTAAACTTCCAATTTTTAACAAGAAGTCTTTAGTTTCGACCTTCAAGTTTGCACCCAAATTCTATTTAGTCATGGAAAATTTAATGTTTCTCACCTACAAATTCCAGTTCATTTAACAGGTAAACTTAAGCAAGTATTCTGACAAAATCGAGTAGCCGTGTTCTGCCATGGTTGGGAGAACACTACCCAATGGGTTGGTTTTTCACTACTTTCACCGTCATTGATGGAGAACCATGTCGGTATCACTGGTACACTCCGTGAGATCGGGTTCTTCCGTCACCTCTTCTTTGCGGTTTTCGCAAGCGGTCATGGGTGGAGTTTCTTCTTCCTGCAACTTGCTGGTGTCTTTTGTGTTTCGGTCTCCGAGAAGAAGTTGTGGGTGGCACCTGTGTCAATTATCACTCTCTTGGCAACATTCCCGTCAATGGTGGCATCCACGAAATCAAGCCTTTAGATTGAGACTTCGGTGATTGTGGTTGCTCCACAATTGCGCCCAAGAATCTGAAAGCTCCCATGTGGCTGGGCTCCTTACTCTGCTTTTGCAGATCACCCGTTTCTTGTGATTGAATTGAAGCTTGCAGAGCAGATAACAGTTTTATGAGGACACTCATTTACTCCGAGGTCCTTTGCATAAGAAGCAAGATAACGGTCTAGAGGAGTATAGTAGGGTTATTGAAAGGTCGGGGTGTGAACATGCCGGTTGAAGCAGTAGGCCTGGAATATGCTGTATCCCTTACATTGCTCTCCCTTTCAATCTTGGGTTTGAAGATTTGGATTCCGCTCCTTTTCTTTTGCTCTGTTCGAGCCTCATAGCCCTGTCGACATTCACCTTCAAAATTGATTAAATCTTTGAGGAGCACTGTTCTTTTCGAATGTGAGTTGAGCAAGATCAAGACCCACTCCTCCTCTGGGCCAGGCTCATTGCCGTCGTCGTCCAGTGGTTTGTTGTAGGGAAGATATCTTATGTGTCTTTGTGACCCCGATCCCAGCAATTTAATACATACTATGATATTATAGCTTCCTTGAAGGAAAGAAGGTAGCTTCCTCCGCCTTAGTTGGTTATGTGCCTCCTACACCACAACAATTAGCTGCTCATAAGCTTTTTGAACTACGAGAATCACAGGACATTGGCAATGCTGCTTCTTCTGATGGTTCCTTCCTTCTTCATCCAGGGGTCTCAACCTCAAGCAAAGACGAGTGAGAGGCATATTACCAGACTAAAGGAAAAGGACGTGTGTAAGTTTGGTTCTGTAACTTTTCTCTATTTACTGTGCATTTGGTAGGATTAGAAACCTTTTGGCAATGGCCTCAGATATATCTCAACTACAACAATGTTTAGCCTTATGTGTGGAGATGATGGAATTAATGTGATTGTAAATAAAAGTGACTCTTGCGTCTTGACAATACAATTTAATGTTGTGAATTTTCAGTGATCGATCTATCACTAGTGGACTCTTGGATGATGTATTCCCCGTAATTCCAGGTCACATCAGTTATTACTTCTGATGTGAAAACCGTTTACTGTGTCCAGTCACTCTAGTGAATCTAATTTTTGTGTGAACTAGTAATATGTATGCGGGGAGCCCAGGATGATATTGTGATCCCCATCCCTAATTCTGCCCCTATTATGTGTGTGTGTGACCACTTGTGAGGGGTCCTTTTTTTTGCCATTTTAAAGGATCCCTTGTGGGATCCACTTTTCTATCACATTTTGGCATTTCGACCATTCAGTTCTTAGGATGAAATTAATGGATGAATAGATCACTTATGCAAATTTTCAGGAAAATTGATGACCGTTAAAGTATCAAACTAAATTAAATTAATGGACGAACTAAATTTGTCTAATCTGAATCGTTCATGGTTTTATAATTGTAAATCACAGTTATGAACACCTTAAAGGTTATCAATTTGGTTGAACATTTACAGAACTGATCTACTCATATAGACCTAAAAACAGAACGGTGGAGATGCCAGTATGTAATCGAAAAATTGATCTAATAATCCATCTCTTAAAATACCGAAAAAGGGAATACACACACACACACACACTACATTACATTAATGGTGCACTTTCACATTATCAAAGGCACCATAATTCCATAATATACCATAACTTTACATTATTGTCTTCTTTAAACCATAAAGATTTTGATTTTGAAAAAGGCAATATGGAAAAAAATATTATTTTATCTATTAAATCCTTATCGGAGATTTGGGACGTGTTTGAAGGTCTAATCCCCAAGGGAATCTCTGAAGTTTTTTTTTATTGAGGATTAGGGAGGGGATGGGGGTGGAGAATGATCTCGATGATGGGGATGGTATTGTGATCCCCATCCTCAACCCACCCCATTGCCATCCCTATATCCTTGTTTATAACTTTTCACGATAGATAAAGGGCGCGAAAAGGAACTAAATATATGGAAGCTTGCATGCATGCAAACATGTTTTGGTTTATTTGCTCTTTGGATATGTTGATTGTTTTTATTAAAATAATGAATCGTTTTACCTTTAAAAAAAAAATTATCCGCTTCACAACCTCTTTGTATACTTGGTGGTTATTTTTTTCCTGATTATAAAATAGAGACATTGAAAACACCCTTGGGGGTTACATCATTTTTTGGTCAAATGTGCCAAGTTGAAAATTTAATATTGAAAATTGAAAATGCACCCGTAAAGACTTTTTCATATAACTTGAACCACATATGATTCAAATAGAGTCTAAGTTCGATCGGTAAACATCTTAACGTGGAAAGAAAGCTCCATGCGTTTTCTTTTAGTCTCCGTCAATTTGTCCAGTACTACTACTAGTCCAACCCCAAAATCCCAACCTAGTTCTGGTCCCTGTAAATAAAGACTTAATCAATAGTGCAATATCAAGTCTGTTTCTCTTAATTGACATGTCTATCAATGACAGGACCCACCCCGAATTTCACTTGAAATGAGAAGTGGCCATGCGGAGCCCACTTTAGAAGAAATTGTACCAAAAAATTTGGCAGAAATTCCCCTAAAAATAGACTACCCAAAACCTGTAGAAAGACATTAACACTTCTAATGTCAAACACCATCCTCAACTCCTGGAGCCACCCTGCTCTCCAAATCACAACATCTTCCAATTCATATTACACAAATCTCAACTTAATAACACTAATCTCACATGTTATCAGAGCAATTCTAAAACAAAAGGAATACTAGAATAAATTAAAGTAAAGAGGGTAAAGGGTTGATAGATCCTACAATGCGGAAGCAGTGACAAATATGCCTCAACTCCATGTACGCCCAACCTCAACTAATCTAGCCTGCAAACTGGACATTCGAAACCGAAGGGCCCAGGGGAAAAGTATTGAAAAAACACGTTAGCGTGAGTGGACAAAAATAAATAAATAAGATAATTCAATTGAAGTAAAGTTTTAATATTTTCCACATAGTTAAATTTATAAAATCTCGATGCACGCAACTTTTAGAAAACATATTCCTTTAAACTCAAAATCTCGTGAAAACATACCAGCCCCACTGGTTAAGAGAAATCGGACTAGCCCCACTAGTCAAGTAACAGTAGGATATGGGAAAGAAGAAATCACAATACAGCGAAGGAGCCTCCCAGGCTTGGGTCAGACCCTCCCAGGCTCTATCCTCGACTTCAACCCACAAACACAAAGTAAGTGAGGAGGAGCTTCGACTGCAACTCACGTGAGGAGGAGAACTAAAAAATAAATCAACCTAAGTATGGTGAAGGAAAAATATCAGAAAACAAGTAAATCCATAAATCTATAAAGTTTCCCCAAATCTCGCAATAGAAAGTACGAGTATGATTCCCAACCGTACTCGGTAAGTCTCGTGATGATTCCACTAAAATCGATGACATGTCCCACACGTCAAGATAATCTCAAATCAATAGCAGAAAGGCGAGATCAAATTATAAATCGTAAATCAGAAACAAAACCAAATCCAAAATCATCATTAAATCATTCCCAATGCCAAAATCGAAAGTCGATAAATAAATAAGAAATATAACTCCATCGAAATCCCATTTCGAAAATCTTTTAAAAATCTCAAATCGACGAATAGAAATATATTTAATTCCGAAAACCACCTCGTAAAATAATTCGTCGAATATCAATATAAATCATAAGTTCAAATCCGAGCATAGAAAACTCACATTCGAAAATCATGATAGAAAAACCAATCGATAAACCAAATTATAATCCAAAACCAAAATAATATGCTCGACAAATATTATGATAAATAAGTAAAGTATTAATTCAAGAAATAAATGCATGCATCATTACTTAAAACAAAAGTCCACTCACAGTATACGGCTAATCCTGTCGTCAGTTGTTATTTTCCTCTCACGGAGGTTCCTCATGTCCTATAAAAAAATATCGCTCGTAAATAAATAATTATAGGATGGAAAATAAACTTTACGGTAATTAGAAATTAAATTTCTGCACGTTTCCTTTAATCTTCACTCCATCAACCCATTTCGGATCCCATCCAAACTTCATCAATAATTTCTATTCTTTGATTTACAAATTCTAAAGCAAATTCGAGAGAAATCCGACGGTCGGATTCTGGTAAATCAATAATCGAAACTCTAAATTTTTAGAAATTCATAATCAATTCAAAACTCCTCCAATCTTCACCAAAATCATATTTATAAAATATACAAAAATGAATCTATCTAAAAACAGAAATTAAATCACTGTTCACGTGCTAAGCTCAAACAGTAAAACCCGATTTTCAAATAGTACCCAGAAATTCAAACCTTTGATTCGTGCTCCACACTTCGAATTTGACCAAGAAACTTTGAGGGATGGTTGTATGATCGAAGAGCTCCAAGATCGGAGGTGGCTGGAAACTCAAGTTTCGACCAAAAACCCAAGAAAACAGCAACATCGCCCTCTTCTTCTCCTTGCTGCACCTTCCACAGTTCAAATTAAGATACCAAACAACCTAGAAATGAAGAGAAGGAAGAGAGCTTTCCAACGATACCTCATGCGTCAAAATCCGTCGCCGGATGAAGGAGTTATAGCCGGAAGAAGGTGAATAGGTCGGAGAGAGAGAGAGAAATTCTGAGTTACCACAGTATCGCGTCCTATTTATAGAAAGTTATCATGAACAGTAAGTTTAGTATTTTGACTATAACTTCTGCATACAAACTCTGATTTTTAAGTACCACATATGCATGAACTCGGTTTAACGTCCTCTACGACTTTTATGAAGGATATTTTCTCAAATTTTGACCCGAACAAAAAATAATCTTTTAGGGCTCCTAGTAGGTCGAAACGGAGCCGAAAATAATAATAATTCTCGTTTACCGTCCGAAAGACCAGTAAAATGGTAATTTGAGATCCTGGATGTGAAAATAAATGTTCACCCCACCCTTTTAAGGTTCAGTCCCTCTCTGCATTCTGTATTAATTAATTGATCCACATCAGATTCTGGCATGGAAGAAAATTCGAAGTTTGGATTTCCCTTGAACGTAGGTAATATGCCCTATTGGGAAATTGAAAATGTACCCCATAAATAATTTTTCATATAACTGAACCACATATGACTCAAACAGAGTCTAAGTTCAATCAGTAAACACCTTAATGTGCAAAGAAAACTCCTTGCCTTTTCTTTTAGTCTCCGTCAGTTTGTCCAGTTCTACTACTAGTCCAACCCAACCTAGTTCTGGTCTTGTAAATAAAAACTCAATCAATAGTGAAATATCAAGGCTGTTTCTCTTAATTGACATGTCCATCAATGTGCAACCCACCCTCTTAAAGTCCAGTCCCTCTCTGCATTCTACATTAATTAATTGATCCACATCAAATTCTGGCATGGAAGAAAATTCAAAGTTTGGATTTCCCTTGAATGTAAGTAATGTGCCCCATCGGGAAGTTGAAAATTCAATATTGAAAATGCACCCGTAAACTTTTCATATAACTCGAACCACATATGACTCAAACAGAATCTAAGTTCGATCGGTAAACACCTTAACGTGCAAAGAAAGCTCCATGCATTTTCTTTTAGTCTCTGTCAATTTGTCCAGTACTACTACTAGTCCAACCCCACAATCCCAACCTAGTTCTGGTCCTTGTAAATAAAGAGTTAATCAATAGTGAAATATCAAGGCTATTTCTCTTAATTGACATGTCCATCAATGTGCACCCCACCATCTTAAAGTCCAGTCCTTCTTTGCATTCTGTATTAATTAATTGATCCACATCAGATTCTGGCATGGAAGAAAATTCAAAGTTTGGATTTCCTTGAACGTAGGTAATGTGCCCCATTGGGAAATTGAAAATTCAATATTGAAAATGTACCTGTAAAGACTTTTTCATATAACTCGAACCACATATGACTCAAACAGAGTCTAAGTTCGATCTGTAAACACCTTAACGTGCAAAGAAAACTCCTTTCTTTTTGTTTTATTCTCCGCCAATTTATCCAGTACTACTACTAGTCCAACCCCACAATCCCAACCTAGTTCTGGTCATGTAAATAGAACCTCAATCAATAGTGAAATATCAAGACTGTTTCTCTTAATTGACATGTCCATCAATGTGCAACCCACCCTCTTAAAGTCCAGTCCCTCTCTGCATTCTGTATTAATTAATTGATTCACATCAAATTTTGGCATGGAAGAGAATTCAAAGTTTGGATTTCCCTTGAACGTACGTAGGTAATATGCCCCATCAGGAAATTGAAAATTCAATATTGAAAATGTACCCATAATGGCTTTTCATATAACTCGAACCACATACGACTCAAATAGAGTTTAAATTCGATCGGTAAACACCTTAACATGAAAAGAAAACTCCTTGCGTTTTCTTTTAGTCTCCATCAATTTGTCCAGTACTACACTGGTCCAACCCCACAATCCCAACCTAGTTTTGGTCCCCGTAAATATAGACTTAACCAATAGTGAAATATCATGCCTGTTTCTCTTAATTGACATGTCCATCAATGTGCACCCCAACCCTCTCAAAGTCCAGTCCATCTGTGCATTCTGTATTAATTAATTGATCCACATGAGATAATTCTTGCATGGAAGAAAACTCAAAGTTTAACTTTCCTCCTCCTTTTTTTTTGTTTTTTTTTTTTTTTTTTTGCAAATATGAATTGCATTAATAAGCAATCTAAATAGTTACATCATGAATTACCTATGTTTGGATTCTCCTTGAACGTAGGTAATTTTCCCCATCGGAAAATTCTACGGTGCCTATATGCAGGGGTGAAGCCACATGGGGACCCAAAATGGGTCCCGTGCCCCACTGATTTTTATATTTTTTTTCAATTTCTGTACATAGAAACTTGTTTAAATAGCCTAGAGTATAGCAAGATCAGTATCAGCCAACTTGGTGTAGTGGCAAGATATGCATTGATTTTGTAATTGGTCTCTGGTTCGAATCATGGATGTTGGGAAAGTTACTTTTTTCAATTTTTTTCTTTCTTTTAGAGAACAATAATATATTTTTTCCTTATAGTTTTAAAAGTTAAAAATAAATTATATCTCCCTAATGAAAAATTATCTAATATCTAAAGTTATAAAGTTTATATTCTTTGTAGCTGCTACAAAAAAAATGAGATCTATCCTCTCTCTCGTCCTACGGCAAACCCTAGCCCTAGGGTTTTTGCAGTCAAGTTTCTTGGCCTCCGATGAGTCTGCTTCTCCTCGTGAAGCCTGTCTGTTGCTCTCCTCGAGGTCGTGGTTCCCCACTGTTCAACCTATGGGCTGTGGTATCCATTCCCTGATTTCAACCCTTCTCAGCAGTGCTCGCGGGGTGTTTGGTCGAGTTTGTGATTGCTTGAAGGACTCTCACCGCGGTGGGGAGGCTATTCTCCGATGTGATTTTGTGTGAGACAATTCGCATCTCGGATCCTAGATCTGCCTCTTTTTTGAGGGGCAGAAGGAGTTGCTGTGATGGTGGCGGGGCAGGTTTGGTGGATGCAACCAGCAACGGAGGATTTTGGTTCCGATCTGGGAAGACGTCCGATGTTGGTCGAAGGCTGGGTCCAATCCGGAATGCTAGAGTGTGGTGGGTGGCTTTTGAGT
This sequence comes from Rosa multiflora, assembly GCA_002564525.1. Taxonomy (NCBI): domain Eukaryota; kingdom Viridiplantae; phylum Streptophyta; class Magnoliopsida; order Rosales; family Rosaceae; genus Rosa; species Rosa multiflora. Next base: position 164,617 of record BDJD01005039.1, on the reverse strand, counting down.
GGCAGGCCACTCCTCCTCCTGGTAGTGGTCGATCCTCGATCTCTGACATGCTGGCTGTATGGGTAGGGCTGCGTCGGAATAAGGCTGGAAGTTTGGGTTCGGAGGGTCCGGCTCCATGGTTGGCTTCGGCGGCTTTTTTCTTCTCCCGGCGCGACGTTACTGATGGTGATGGTGTGCAGCTTGATTGGGTGCCTAGAGCAATTGTTGCTGGGCCTGGTGCTTGGGCATTGCTTCCAGTTGGCCTCTTGTTGGCTAAGGTTCTCAGGCCCAATTAGTTTTGGGTTCGCATTTGGGATCCCGGAGGATCCCCCACTGCGCAGGGTGGTCCTGGGTTCTGTCAATTAAGTTGGGGTTTTTATTTCTCTTTTCTTGCCCTAACCATAGTGATTTCATTTGGTTGCTTTAGGGTAGCTTTCATGGCTTGATATTGACGTGGTCCTCTCGGGAGTAGGTCATGTTTTGTAATCACTTATATTCAAATATATGAAAGGCTTGATGTCCTATTTCAAAAAAAAAAAAAAAGTTATAAAGTTTATTAATAAAATAAGTAATTTTGAGAAAAATATTAATACCTTAATTTTATTTTAGTTTATTATTTTTTATTAAAATTTTGGTATATATTTAAATTCTAATTTTGTGCCCCACTTGATAAGAAATTCTGGCTCCGCCACTACCTATATGCATGTATTTTCAATGACAACAGTGAAGCGTCTGCTTCATAGTTCCTCGATCGATCATTAACACATTCCATTGATCGAATTGTTGCGAGAGTTATATGCAGAAATTTAGAATCAGTTACAGCAATCAAAGATGATGGTGTGATAGTTCCTTAATTTTTTGGTATATATATAACTAATTTGCACATACATTTCCAAACTCTCAATGCATAAACAATAATTAATTCAACATTTTTACTCTAATTCAACAATTGCTTCTAAGTCGAGGTTGAAGCGTCTTGCAGCCGGGCGACTTGTTGCATTTGTTCTTGTAGGACCTGTAGGGGCAAAAGGATTAGGTGGCATGGTTAAGTTTTCTCTTCCTCCCAACATCTGAACCACTGATTTCATGGATGGACGATTCATTGGGTGCCATTGGATACACCAAAGGCCTACAATTGCTAGTTCTTTTGGAATTCGAGAATCTATTCTCGATCCTTCTTCCCCAATATGGACTCGAAGGTCTTCCCCTTCATCTAAAAGATTATGTATCCATTCTGGGTAGTATACTTCCCCAGTGTTATCCATGGTTTCACCAATATTCTTCCTCCCTCCTACAATCTCGAGCAACAACATTCCAAAACTATAGACATCTGACTTATATGACACATTTCCAAAATTCCGGGAGAACACTTCAGGTGCAATGTAGCCTATAGTCCCCCTAGCCATAGTCATTGACACTATACTTTGATCCTTGGCACACAACTTGGACATCCCAAAATCAGAAATTTTTGGAGTGAAGTTTTGATCTAGCAAAACATTTTGAGGTTTGATATCAAAATGAAGAATTCGTTGATCGCATCCTTGGTGTAGATATTCAATTCCTTTGGCAATCCCTAGAGAAATATCTTTTAACTTATCCCAACCAAGGAAAGAATTCTTATTGTCTGCTGATGAAATGAAATCCTGTAGTGAACCATTGGGGAAAAACTCATAAACAAGAGCTCGTCTAAATCCTTCTGCACAGAAGCCAACCATGCGAACCACGTTGACATGGTGGATATGACCCATTGTTCCCACCTCATTGATGAATTCTTCGCCATCTCCTTTTTCGGAATTGTTGAGGACTTTAACAGCAACAAAAACTTCAGATGAAAGCTTCCCTTTGAAAACAGTTCCATACGCTCCTTGGCCCAACTTGTCCTCAAATTGATTTGTAATTCTTTTGATATCTGCGTAGGAATATCTGCTTGGCTTGAGCGCTTTGTAATCCTCTAGGAATTTTTCAATTTTCAATTGATTCTCCTTTTCCTTTTTATGAGATCTATAGACTACAGTCACAGATATTAGTAAAATGATTGTAGTCACAGTTGCACCTGCATGGAGAGATATTTCCTTTAGGTTAACATATCCGCAATTTCTTCAAAACATGAAATGGAGCAAAATACTGGTTATATATTTTTACAACTCACCTGTAGACACTAATGTTTTTGTTGCACCTGTTGAAAAATTACAAATCAGAGTTCCATTCATGTTGAAGAATAAATTGAAAGGACGACAGTTAAAATTTGAGTAGGAAATATATGTGACATAAGATTTAATTTATCGACCCTTACTTGGTTTGCTAAAATGAACACATTCAATAATTTCACTTTTGGTGCCGTTGATCTTCAATTGACACTTCTTACGCTTCGCTTCACATTCTGTACAATTTGGTGTAGACCACCAGAGATAGTTATCTGGATTCGCTTCATTCATAAATGGACCTTTTTGGAAATGAAGTCCATATGGATTTATCAAATCATACATCTTTGTACAGTACTGTGGGGCTTCAACCTCCGAAGAAACGGCATAGATATTTTTGTATACCAGGTCACTGAGGCAGGGGACTTGCATGTGCGGATAATTAGCTGTGGGACAGTTGAATAAGCTGATGCAATGATACGGATATTCTGACAAGTTGAAAGGAGAGAACATTGGTTTCATGCTTGGGGTTTCTAATTGCTTTAGGAGAAAGCAATCATCTGGAATATGTACTTGAATTTTCTGGTGCTTATAATCTATGTGTTTCACAAAGAATTTTACTACCATTTGCTTCTGCTCAACAACCGTCTTGTCGCTCTGCTGCTCAAGAAAAAAACCACCACGACAACGGACGCGCTTGACCGGGACATGAATAGCAAGGCGATGATCATCATGGTCACCACACTCTGATTCTGTGCATGCATTATGGCACACCTTGAAGAAAGCCATTGACATTAGCATGCAATAGGCTGATATGAGGATTAGTCGCTGCATTTTCTCTCCAAATAAGATGAAATTTTCAGCAACTAAGCGTGGTACCTTCTACGAATAATTCAAAACGAACTGTTTTATACTAAATGATATTTACTATATACTAATAGCCGAGCCGATATAGTAAAAGACGATTTTGCCCCCGCCTGCTCAGTCCTATCGTAGCGAACACTTCACTCCACAGAGAGGAGAGAGGTGGAGAGAGAGAGAGAAACATCGAAGGTGGTACTGTTTGAATTTCGGTGCATGCAATTCTGGGTGAAAACAGAATACCGAGTTCACTGATGGTGCTATTTTGTTGTTATGTGTAGAGGACTGAAATCGGAGTGGAGGAAGGGAGAATTTATCAAGGCCAAGAAAGGTATTGCTTCTTCTTGCTCTGGGTAATTGGTTTTCAATTCGTTTTTTTGTTTTTGTTTTTGAGTTTCTTGCTTGCATGCCTACATTTCGGTTGGTCTTGCCTGAATCCTTTGGTCGGAGTTTTTCGTTTGATTCCTGATTTGGTTGTTCTCTGATGCCTTTTTTTCTTTTCTTTTTTTGATATGCAGGTGGTTGTTTGTGAATTTTGCAGAATGGAATAGCAGAGAAGAATTGGTGGGGGAGAGTTTGGGGTGGGTAAGCTGCCAGGGGTTTGATTGTATACAGTTGTAATTGATTTTAAATATTTCTTCGAATTTTCATTTTTTGTTAGTTGATTTCGTTATTTGAGAATTGAGTTGTGATTTTCCTACTGGTAGGTATAACCAACCTCACCATTTCTCCTCTTATTTTTTCTACTTTCATTCATATTGCTTTTGAGCCAGTTGAGTCCTTAAGCTTTATTCATGGAAACTACTGGCAAGTCTGTTGCTTTGTTAAGGCCCAGAAAGAAATGTTCATGAAGAACAAATTCAGATTATTGAACCATATTGTTTGCATGATTACTTTAAATCAAGCATCAATCTATTCTTTCGACTCAGTTCAATATGATCCCTATATTTGTTGAGTTTTACATGATATTCATCTTTTAATGTTCTTTTAATATATTAGTTTGTGGGGTTATTTTATTGGCATGATCAGAACTTTATCTATACAGATTGATTTTCCAGGAGGGAGTAATATCTATAATCTCTAATTGGGTAATATTTAAGATGAGGATTTTTCCTGTCTGTTTTGGATGTACAGGTTTTCGTTGGGCTCGACAATGGTTAGCAGTAAACTACAAAGGGAGGGCATATGCTCAAAGAGTTGAGCCAAAGCTTGCTTTGGTTGAGGTACAGCTGCCAAATGAGGCATTCCTAGAGAATTGGGAACCTACTAAAAGCTCTTATCTAGGTGAGAATATCAATCTTCGTTTCTTATAAAAAGCTCTCTCTTACAAATTTTTTTCTTTTAGACACCAAAGACCAAACTATGCATTCTGCAGCGGAAATTTATAACTAAGCTGGAGATGTTGTGATTTACTTATGCTTAATTCTGGTTTACTGATTATCACTTTGTCCATCATGTTTATTTGGTTGTGGATTTTAGTGCTCATGTTTAAATGGATTTGTGTACTTCCTTGCTTTTCACATCCTTTGTGTACTTAGAAGTAGTCTTCGTAGTCATGCCACCAACACTTGGGGAGTTATTGTTTTATCTTGAGAACCACCTGCCATTCACTTTGCAGTATTAAAAGAACCTGGGATGAATGTGCTGAAGGTTTCCTTGAGTACACCGCAAGAAATATCATATGGGGTTTCAGTATGGGAGTGGTCTGGTGCTGCGCTAGATAATTAAGGTTAAGGTCCCTTTCAGAATTTAACACTACATATTTCTTGATCACACTACCGACCGTTGAAGTGTATTTAAATGAAGTTAAACAGCTCCACAGTTGAGACTTCAATAATTTTCCTTAATTCATCAACAATTTTTGAGTTTATAAAATTTAGATGATGTACCAAGAAATGGCATATATATATATATATATATATATATATGTATGTATGGTTTTTAAATTCTGGATTTTCTTTTTCCTGATCATCATGTGGAGGTCTGTCAATATTGTGCATCGACTTTTGTTTTGGCCTGTATTAACTTGCAAAAAGCCAGTTCACAACCAAACTGAACTGTTTCTCTCAATCTTATAAATACTTTTCTTTGTTTATTTATTTCTCTTGTTGTTGCCTTTATTTGGAATTTGGACTGATGAATCATGAAAGTCAGTGGTACTAGACTTGATGATGGGGTAAATAAAATGGGTTTGAAGCCTGAATCATGCACCATGGAACCCTGTATGGGTTTGCAAGCCATTATAGTACTTCCAACACTAGAAGCACTTCAGATTTCTTTTATTATTAGTATCTGATATGAACTAATAACCACATAGGATTGCATGGAGCGAAACTCGATAACAAAGGGTTCTATCATGAGTAATTTAGAAAACCGAATACAAGCAGTGGATAACCACTCATATATTAATTTGGTTTGCCCCTAAAAAGTATTTTCATACTTGAATTTACAAGATAACCACATCAACAGCCACTGGCTTCTATATTGAGTTTATAGTTTTATCGAGTTCACTGATGATGGTAGTGTGGGTTGCCCATATGCCGAGATTATATGGATGCATAAATTTGGAGAGTTATCTGTTGCAGTTATGGTTTGCTAATTGATATCTGTCTATTGATTTGGTTCATGATTTTTGTCTAAGCAGAAGGTGCAAAGGCTGCATTGAGTCTTGCTGGGACAATGCTTGGATGAGGGTGTTGCCTTCTATCACAGCTATTGCACATGTTAGCCCAACAGAAGCTCTTGAAGGTTTGACCTTTTGATTTTTGTTCTCAAGAATTTGATCTTAGGAAAATCAAATTGTCAAATTGTGTTTGTTTTTATGGGGTGTGAGAAAGTAAGAGTGAGTTTAGAATTGGAGGTGTATACTCTAATCATTTAACCTTACTTGGAATTATATTGAAAAACAAACTCAGTGAGCTATAGGTGGCTTGGAAAATTTGGTGAAAGAGACTCAAAGGGCACTGTACTGTATATGAATATTTCTAGAAATGTAGTCACATGCTTCTTCATTTTTATCTTGCTTCCAGATATGCCTGCAATTTGCTTCGACAAGGAATGAAACAAATATTAATGAACTCAGAAACCCATGAAGCTAAAGCGTTGGAGAAGGTGAAGGATAAGTAATGAGAACTCTGAAGCATTGGCTTTTATCATTGATGTGAGTTCACTCGCTTACACTATAGAGGTATTTGTCCAGAACCTCTTTTATCATTTGTTTGCTTGATTTTTAATAGCTATATTGATTTGAGTTGAATTATTTACTGATCTTTAATATTGTTATCAAAGCATAAGCGATGGAGGAGGTTTCTGAGAATCTTAAGAAACAATTGAACAAGTTAGTGCTAGATGATGAAATTAAACTTCTCCTGTAAAAGATATTGTAAACATAGACACAGCAAGGTGATCTGATAGGGGTAAGTACTATACTTATTCCCCCATTGAGTTGTATCTCTGTTCGTACTAAGACTCATAAACGTTACAACATTTGTTGGCTTTCGATCTCATTACCAACATCATCTTTTGCAGGAAATTGAAGCAAATGAGAAGCATAGATATCAACTCCAACTTGAGGAGGCCATTAGTAACAATGGCAACAAAACTTGCTCATTCTTAGCCAACACAGGCTATTGGTGAGTCCATACTAAAGCAATGCTGAAAAAACTTATGTTTGACCTGGTATATCTAAAGCAATTGTTTTCAATTGAATATAAAAGGTTGCAAGTCTCAAGCAAGATGATAGGTGAACATGTTATACATATATTTGGTTAGAAATGCAAGGAAAAATAATGGTTTTCCTATGATTCAAATATATGCTATGATTCAAATATATTTGGTTACCAAACCTACATTTTTAAAAGCACAATGTCTAGGATTCAAATATATGCTATGGATTTTCTTTTGGCCTAACAATTATGCTTTATTACTTATAGGGTTAACGGCTAATGCTGAGCTTCAATTCAAAATGGCAATGAGGGATAAAGTCATTAACACGGAAGGTGGTGAGAAACATACGAGACTTGCTGATGATTAGTTACTCAATATAACCGTACAATCATGCACCTCTGCAAAATTTAGAAAAACCAGAGTAATGTAGGTGAAAGTGCGGGGATTTTTTGTTAGATTAAGGAAACATATATACTTGAGCTACAAAGGAGGTAACTCTCTCAGTTTATTTGTAAGGTATATGATTAATTAGGCACTGCTCTTTTGATTCACGTCAACTTGAAAGTGAATGAATCCATATTGGTAATATAATTAGATAATGAATACCTTGCTGGATAAAGTTTTTAAGCTTAGGCAGAAAAGTCTGCAAGTGATCAACTTTATCTTTTATATGTTCGTCAACGTAACATAACTGCATTTTCTCTCCCAGTATTTGGTTGTTGTTACTTTGAATTTCTCTTCCTTTTTGTACATTAAGTGTTCTATAGCTGGACCAGAACTTTCTGTTTTTGTCGAACTATTAGTCTATTACGTATAAAATTCATGAAAAAATAACCAAACCCGCAGCAACGCGCGGATGCTTTTTCTAGTTTTCAATGAAATGCAGAATCAATGGCAAATAATAATTTCTTATTGACCATTTTCCAGAAGAAGAAAACAAGGAAAGACGATATTTTCCACAAACAAAAATCCAGATGAACAACAAAGTAAGACCAAGTCCACCATGGCCTTCCAATATTGACTGACCGACTGTCTGACATATGGCTTACCTATGCACAAAATCCCTTAAACATCACAACTCGTATGTAATATATAACTGGCCTCTCTGAAGTTAAAAAAGAAAAAAATCTCTGTCTCTCTCCCTCCCTCCCTCCTCCCCTCGCTCCTTCTATGGGTATAAGTGGAAGGTCCTTTACTCAGTCTGCATGGACTTTGATGGTAGTCATTCTTGCTTGTAGCTCTAAGTCGACAGATAGTCTTAAGTACTGTACCCCGTCTTCTTGCGGCAATATCCATAACATAAGCTACCCTTTCCGACTAAAAAATGATCCAAAGCACTGCGGCCACGTATCCTTTACTCTCAATTGTGAGAACAACATTACTGTCTTAGACTTTTCTTCTGAGAGATACCACGTAAAGGCAATCAACTATCATAACCAAACAATCCGATTCGTGGATCCTGGCTTTCAGAAGAACAATTGCTCCTCCGTTCCTCTTTATTCCTCATACAGTTTTTATGCTTTGTCACCGTATGATTTTGATAGTGAACTCAATTTTTCGGAACCTCTTTCAATCTCTATATCCTTTCTCAAGTGTACACATCCAGTGAATTATTCTCTGTATGTGAACGCTGCTGCATGCAATGATACTAGTACTAGCAGTACTGGTACTTCTTCTTCTTCTTCTTCTTTGTCCCATCCCAAAAGGTATGGTTATATTTACAGTTGTGATGATAGGTATCCTTGTGGCGCCTTAATGTCAGGGGACGTGGAGGAGGGTTGCACCTTAGAGTGGACGAGTTTTGCACCTACCCGACTTTTTGTAAACATAAAAGACGGTAATTTTACTAGAATTACCGTAGACCCATCTTTCACATACATAGACATACTAAATGCACTGGTGGATGGCTTTGAGCTTGGATTTCGGAAGGATTATTTTATTTATTTATATGATCCATGCGACCGCCAGTATCAATATCTGTCTCCCAAATGTTTTCCTCGCACAGTTGCAGGTGCGTTCCGTCATTCTCAAGTACATTAAATTAATATGAATAAATGCTTCCCTAACACCATTAATTACTTGCGCGTAGCTGTCAATTACTCCATATATTTCTATTCTTATTTGCCCTTCTCTTATCCTTATGGCCGCCAAACAGTCTACCCAAAATATTAGTAAAAAAAATTACGTCGACAAGTTTTAAATACACATATCTAACTACTTCATACATACTCCCTACTTAATATATTATCCATTTAATTTCTCATTTTAATGTTTTACTAAATACACAACTCGAAGTACTTAAAATATCCTTAAGTTTTTAATTTTTTTTTATTATTAAAGAGGATCAAATAATTTCACTCTCTTACCCTCATGATGACTCGAACTCAGGACCTGAATCCTAGGTAGTGGGTTAAGTTCAAAAATCATGAAATATCCTATTATTTGACTATATTAATACTATATATATAATATGATTAATATATATTAGTATATATTATTTAATATGATTAGTATATATTATTATATTGGCTTTTTGTAAATGACCATATTAATTACTTATGTTAGTTATTAGGAAATACATAAAAATTCATTATCGTTCCCTTCAAATAGATACTTAGAGTATCTTTAGCATTGCTAGCCATTTTTAGTCAAATTTTAGCCAAAGTAGCTAAAATGTCATTTTGACTAGCTACTTTAAAAATAAGTCTTCATTAGTTCTTTCTATTTTAACTGTATATGAATTTAACTAGCTACTTTAGAAATACGTCTTCATCAGTTCTCTCTAATTTAACTAGATTTGAATTTATATTATTTATTGAATGAAAAAACTTAGTTTAAATATTTTTATAGATTTATAAATTACATAGAATGACTCAAAAGAAATGATTTAAATTAACAAAAATAATAGAGAGCCTCATTTCGCTCTCTATATTTAGGAGCGAGATAGCTAAAAGTTTAAATGGAGAGCCACCTAGGAGTCTGATGCATCTGCTAAAATTGATAAAAAGCTAAACATGATTTCCAAAATAACTAATTAAGGAGCCAAGTAAAAAGTTTGCTAAAGACTCTTAGAAATGATTTTGTATTATCTGAGTTCTCGTCCACCAAACACCCTACTGATAAAGTACAAAATATTGAGCTGAACATTCAACCAAAACTATATCAATAGTTTCTCGACAGTGGCGAAACTACAAGTTGTCATTAAAGAGGCCAAATAAATTAACAATTAAATTTTTCTTTACCTGTGATGTTTTATATAATAACTTTGGGTAGTCCTATTCACACACCCATTTTCTCTATTCACACACCCATTCTATTTTTCTATTATTTTAATTCAATTCTTTTTCACAAATTACCCTAACTACCCTCCCTTGTAATTATGCGTCATTTTCTTTTTTCTATTTGGCAAGTCAATCATGAATCAAACATCATTATACAATAAATCAATTTTCCTCATTTAAAAAAAAAATCAATTTTCTTTTACCTATAAAGAAAGGAAAAATAATATGTTCATTAAGTGGAATGACCTGTATTATTAGACAAGGAATATGCTTCCCAGGTAATTACGCTCATCCAACTGAATCTAAATTGCAAAGTTTGTCCTTTCATGATGCATTCTTATTATTATCTATGGCTGAGTGTTCTTTCAATACAGTTATCTAAAATACATTATATTAAGAGTTTTATATCATTGATTATGCATGTGTCTACATTTGTCTATCCCCTCAGGTAAGTCTTGTTCAAACAATTTATTTTGACTATACTCCAGTTTTTTTTTTTTTTTACCTACAAATTTCCCAAATTTGCAGACTACGTTTGAAAATGGCTTGTTGCCAATCTATAAAAGACGAGAAACTCTAATAAGCTGGGTGCAATATTGGAACCCGAAACAACAAAGGAGTAAATCATGCATCTTACCCCTCCTACTTGTTTGAGGATAAACTTTGCAATTCAGATTTAGTTGGACGAACGTAATTACTTGGGAAACATATTCCTTGTCTAATAGTACATGTCATTCCACTTAATAAACATTTTTTTTTAATAAAGGGCTGGTGCGGCTGCTCTCAAGTCTTGATTAATGAAACTATCGAATACAAGGGGGGGGAGGGGGCAATGAGCCTAAACCTCTTATTACAATAAGCACCTAGAAAACGTCCTGAAATACTAATAGGAGTCGCTATCAAATAACTGTATTCAACTAGGCACCAACTAGCAAAGAGCGCTCTACTGGTGACTCTATTTTCTTTGAAATAACGGTGACATAACGGAAAGATAACTCGATATGTAACACGATTACAACATAGCATAATTACCATACGCACAGCTTTCCTACTATGTTCCGCTGGAGGATAAATCCGACGACACTTAGCTTCACCCTGCCACTAGGCGGTGGCGACCATCTGACGAAGCAAGGAACTCGCTGCCTACCTAGAGCAGACAAAGTACTTAGAGTGCATACACAGGCACAACCGCACAAGGCCCGACTAGCCATACACGACAAGTGTAGGAAATTATTGCGCGCAAAAAGCACATCCAAACTAGAAAACATAAATAGATAAAAATTGTAAATAAATAAACAGCCAAGGTACAGCCCAAAAATTGAGCCCTAACCCAAGCACAAGCCCAGACGAGGCCCACTAGCAATGTCCAAGCCCAAGATACCAAAACAGCAAGGAGCCCAAATCCCTTCTCAGCCCAAATCAACACTTGCATCCACGTCGCCGCCCAACCTCCATATCTACCGCCCAGCCTCCGACGTCGGGCCCCCTCCACCGGCGCCGTCCCGCTGGCCTGTCGTGCCTCACCACTGTTGAAACGCCCAAACCTCCACCATAGAGCTACGCCATGATTCGAATCAAGCGCCATCGAGCCGCCTTCATCTAATCCATCAAGCCAACGCTCCAACCTAGCAAACCACCGATCCTAGCTTGCCTTCCACAGATAGCCACGAGCCGCCCCGTTCTGGTTTAGATCCATCTCTAGTCTAGTCCCCATCCCCAGCGACAACATAGATACAACCATCTCCCTACACCGAGAGAAACAACTCAAAGCCCCCTCCGACCTCAGCCTCCACGCACTAGACATGCCTACAACTAGACTTCCTGTTCGGCCGCACACAGCTTGCGCCGGCGCGGCCAGAAGCCGGCACTAGCGCCGCGGCGCAGCCGGACAAGAATGACGGAAAAACTCAAGCACCGGCTTTAGGGTTTTAGCAAGTGAGGCGCGTTCTTAGTTGGACAGGGAAAATTATTTTTTTAATAATTTATAAACATATTATTTTTCCTTCATTTATAGGTAAAAGAAAATTGAATTTTTTTTTTTGAAATGAAGAAAATTGATTTATTGTATAATGATACTTGATTAATGATTGACTTGCCAAATAGAAAAAGTAAAAAAACAAAAAAGGAAAAAGAAAAAAGAAACATAATCACAAGGGAGGGTAGTTATGGTAATTTGTGAAAAAGAATTGAATTAAAGTAATAGAAAAATAAAGGGAGTGTGTGAATAGAGAAAATGAGTGTGTGAATAGCACCACCCATTAGGGGTGTGCAAAACACGGTACAAACAGGCCAAACCGGTCGAAACCGACCGGTAAATATGGTTTGGTTAAGGTTTTTTAGCGTTAAAATATGAAAGCCGGTTCAATACCGAACCAAACCGTTTATGAATTGACTTGGTTTGGTTTTTCTTTTACTTAAACCACGAAACCCGAACCGACCGGAATGTATTAAATATAATAGAAAAAAAATTTAAATTTATATACATAATATGTATATATATATATTTATTTATTTGTGGGTAGTCTTTTATAAGTAAGTTATAAATCTCCAATTATAATTTGATTCGAATGAACTCTAGTCCAACTTGAGTTAATTACCAATTTCATAGAATTATGATCAGAATTACGATTGACACTTTAGAGACCGTAAATGCCCAACATCGCTGAAGAAAGTCAAACTCTAAGATCAGGCCAGCCTAAAGCACTTAGTATTGGATGAGGGTGTCAAGGCACCTTCCAACTTGACCAATCCTAAAAAGAATCAAACCTACTCAAATGGCCCAGAGGAAGGTGAGCCCACATAGCCAAGGCCCAGACATAGAGGCCCAAATCCAGGTAAAGAGGTTGACCATAGCAGACGCGCACCCCCGCTTCCAACCTATCAAAATTGATGCCAAGCCCTCTGATGGCTGACCCCTTCAAGTTGCACATGATAAAACTAAGCCTACTAACCCAAAATAAATTTATCTTCCTCTTTTTTTTAGTATGTTTTTAAATCTTATTAATTATTGAAGACATCTCAGTTCTCCTGCCAGCAACCGATCGTAAAAATCTAACAGACAGATCGTTTGAATTGTGTCTATGAATATGGTAGACAAACCCGAAAGAGTCTCAAACCCTAGGTTTAGGTTTGAGTGGATACAAATCCGGAACAAATCAAACCCAGTTAATTGAGTAAATGAAAACAGATCAAAGAGACAAAGAGTTAATGCCCCAATAGGACTTTTTCTCTAATATCAAGTCAAACATTATGAAAATATATTATTCTCTCAAATTTTAAGGATGTGTATTCTAAACTGTATACAAGAAGGACATATATATACAGATACAATCCGTGTACTACAAGGTAAGTAGTAGTCCTAATCAAACTCTAATTAACCTAGATTCAAGAATACAAGAATATCCTAAATATGTAAGGAAAGTAGCATGACTCAGGCCACAGGGAGTAGAACTTCTCCTGAGCTCATTTCTCTCTTAACCAAGAATGCTATTGTCACACTCCGGACCCAGGATTGGTAGATTTCAAGCACCTGATGCTGAATTCAAGATGCATGTGAGCGTAGAAATGTAATATAAATCTAAAACAATACCAAATATTTTTTTTTAAATAACAACTCGTTCTAAGTTCTAACTAGCTTATGGTCTTCCTTAATACTTTCGTTCTCACTTATTCCTTTTGAAAATCGCATCACATTTTAACAAAATAAGTCCTTAGGGATTTTGAGCACCCAAGAACGACCACAGTTGCTCAGTTGCTCTAGTCCTGGAATGGGAGTAAGCTCAAGGCCCAAACAAGCAAAAAATAGAGCAAGTTTTCCAAAGCCTAATTAAGCTTATCTATCGGTTGGGGATGGGTACAGTGTTCTCACTTTTCTTATGTTTCTCCACCAGAACCAAAGCCCATTTAAAACTCCAAAGGTCACCCCATTTCACTTGATTTTTGTCATTCTTGGTAGCATAGGGGAAGAGATAGCATCCTCCAGTTCGATAAGTTGAGGAAGGCGTTGAAGTTTAAAGGAATGTAGTTTATTCCTTTGAAGGATTCCTTGTTGTACAATACTACTGTTTGGTTGTCAGCAAATGACCTATAAAAGAACCTAAGAAGCAAGAATAGGGTCCTCCTACTGTTGCATCTAAAAATTAATATGAGCCTAAGGATAAGCCTCCTAGCTTGAGTGGATTTTAAACCTCATTTGAGAAGAAAAAAAAGTTAATGATGCATGACATTAATAATTAGATTTACCTGTGATTTAATTACAGTTAATTACATAATCAATCAACTTTCCTAAAATTAAAAGAAAAATGTTTTATCATATAAATTATTTATAATATCTTTTAATGCCAAGGAGAAAGGAAGGAGCTCAAGAAAGTCTGTTGGAATGATGGATCTCTTCTGTGGTATGAGGATATCCTCCTTATATGAGAATGGATGACTTATTTACAAGTGACTAACTTATAGCTAGTGGCTACATATTACACTCATCCCATCCCTTCTATTTTATGGAAACTCCTTATAGATGTAGTTCCTTCCTCAGTAGACTTTATATTATTATAACCAGCTTCGTGCCTGTGTGATGAACGTGTTATTGGTAAATGAAGAAAAAACTTGGAAGTTTCTTTATCACCACACTCATTTGTTTTGCCCACACTTATGTTTTTATGTGCTTTTATTTTATTTTATCATCATAACCATACTTCGGGGTTTTATCATGATTTTTCATTTTTTTAGGCAGAGTGGTATTATGGGCATTCCATAATTTGATGAAGTCTATGACATTAAATCTCAAGGTTGGATTTATAGTATAGGTAGATGAGAATGGATGGCTAGCGGCTAACTAATAGCTAGTGGCGTTTTATTATGCTTATATCATTCGTTCTAACTTCTGAAAGCTCCTTTTATAGATGGAGCTACTTGCTGTTTATTATGCTTATTTTATTCGTTTTATTTTATGGTAAACTCCTTATAGATGCAGCTCCTTCCTCACTAAACTGTGATGAAAGTAAAAATACAGTTTTAATTTATTATAATTTCATCTTTTAAATTTAATACTTGTGGCTGGTATCCACTTATTCCTCACAGTTTTTATAAAATTGTCCATTAAGTGAGCATGATGACTATATAAAGAATATCACTATATAAAAGTAAAAGATAAAAAATAAAAAATAAACTGCTGCTATCTAATATTTTCTATATCGATCTCTTCCACTGTAGGTTTTTTCCAATTCCTGATGAGCACGATCAAAGGTTAGGAATCTCTCAATTCTTGTCCATTTTTTTAAAAAACCAATTGTTGCAAGTGTCGTGAAATATGAACATGACAAAAAGGTGGTTTTAGCTTATTTTCTTCGTCTTTGTGCAATCTCTAAGAATCACTAACTCACTCATCTCACCACATACCCAAACCACCACCTTTGTTTTCAGCGTCCACCAACATTATTAAAACCCAAACTCCTTTTAACAGTGTCTGTCTTCTTTTCCTTTTTTCTATGAAATACCACTAGGATCCTAAAATCATTTTCTGTGAAGAATGAACCGAATCCTTGACAACTGAACTTTATATGTGACTTGTTGTGGAATGGGGCCCATCACACTGCCTTTTACAACTATCTTACCATCATAATAGCAGAAATTTGAAATTGAAAGTTTGAAACATTAACCATTTCATCAGACACTGGGAGAGTATTAGGGTCCATATCATTTTTCTGCTCAGGCAAACAAGGCTTACATTTGCCTTGTTTAGCGTTACTGCTTTGTTGAAGCAAGTGGCTAAGAATGAGCAAACGGGGGATCCCCCCGCCCCCGCCTCAACATTACCATAAGAGTTATTGCGTTGTGGGCTACACATATTTTTTGGGCTATAGCATTTGGGACAAAATGAGATGGGCCTACTTTCGCGCCCCTGAATAAGAATCCATGTTAAAGTGAGATGGACATGAAGACAAGCAGCTGCTCCAAGCCTAAGACGCAACCTAAGAATTTATTATTCAATATTTAAAAAACTCAAGATCACAATAAATGGCAAAGATAACACGAGGCACATTCTCATGTGGAGAGGATCTGTCTCCCACTTCGCTCGTTACTCGTATCACCTTCAAATCATCATTGTTCTATCAGATCTACTTTAGAAAAATTTTCCATGTGAAGGTAAAAATTAAGGCTATAGATATTCCTTTTTTTTTTTTTTTAAGGGGGCTATAGATATTCTTATCTACACACTAAAGATGTCGATTGTAGTATTGGCGAAAAGGAAAAATTAAAGCTATTGATTTTTCTTATCTATAAGTATTGTCCTTTACCCCTAGACGATTAGGTATTCTAACTACCCGAAAACATCACAAAAGTAACTATTAACCCTAATGATCAGCAGTTGAATTTTTTTTTTTTTGACTACCCTAAACTAAAATGAAAATTTACATAATGATAATAGATACAAGAAGAAACAACTTCACAAAATTTGAATTTTTTTTTTAGAATTTTTGAAATTATAATTAAATTTAGGAAAATAGAAAACAATTGGAGACTTACCTACGGACGGTTCCACCACAAAACTAAAAAAATAAAAAAAATAAAAAAAAATTAATGCAAACTCACCTAACCTAAATTTGTTTGACGGGAAATTTGTGTAATGGGATGCTAGGTTGAGAATCTGAGCATGTAGTTTAGTCACGAGTTTACCTACATAAGCATGTTATGGAAGATTTTGAAACAGATGGTTGTAGTTGTGAGTTATGTGCTTATCATGGTTAGGTTGAGGTGACTTAAGAATGTGTTTCTGTTTTGTGGTTTTGAGTTTACTCATACGGGCTTACAAAACCTTACCGGGTTTGTTGTGTGGCAACCCAGTGCACCATTCAAACGGTGTAGGGGTTAATCCTGCAGGTCAGGGTAATCGTGGCTAAATCTGAGGTGGCGTGCTGGCAGCATTACGGTAGGAAGCCAATTTTGTGACTTTACCATTATAAAGACTTCCGCTTGTAGTGAGCTCTGAGGAGCATTTACTTTTTATCTTGATGTTGACAATTTAATTCGTAAGCTTATATAATATATGACTCTGTGGAGTGGATCAATATTGACATAGTAGGTTCAGGGCATCAATATGTGTGTAGTTTAAAGGGAAAAAGTTTCCAGGTATTTGATATTGATGACTGAACGTTCACACATGTATAATTATGAGATTATATATCGATATTTATTTATGTTAAAAATCAGGGACGTGACATAATTATACATGCGTGATGGTTCAACCATCAATACAAAATACCTGGAAAACTTTTTCCTTTTAAACCAAGTACATACCAATGCCCTGAACCCACTATGTCAATACATACCCGCTCCATAGAGTCATATATTATAAGTTTACGAATTAAGTTGCCACAACAAAATAAAACGTAAATGCTTCTCAGATCTTACTACACAATGGAAGTCTTGTCAACGATAAAGTCACAAAATTAGTTTCCTACCGTAAAGCTACAAACACCCTACCTCAGCTTCAGCCACGATTATCCTGACCTGCAAGATTAACCTCTACACCATCGAATAGTGCACCGGGTTGTCACACAACAAACCCGGTAAGCTTATGAAAGCTTGTATGAGTAACTCAAAAACAACCATTAAACAACTCACACAAACCATACGAAACCCACTCTTTCAATTTAATGAAAACAACCCATGCATAAATTCCTTTCTTCAAAGGAGATGCATATGTCACTCGGTGACAAAAATCATACCATTTGATCACACAACAAAATGAACATGAAACCCAAAGTCCCCCATAGACAGTAAAAGAAAGAATACTCTCGAGACTCTCTTTCAAACCCGTACTTATGAGTCCTAAGTAATCTCAACTATTAACCCCATAAGATACAATTAAAATCCTGGCAGACAGACTAGGCGTGGTTCTCGATAACATGCCTTGGTCACATTCATGACCCCCGATCACAATTTGTGATCCTCGATCCTTGACCCTCAGGTCTTTGGATCCCCAGTATAAATACCAAAACATTAAGCAAGTCGCACTGGACCCAAAATGTTACTCGAATCTAAAATGAAAGATTTCCCGTAATTGATCCCTATAAATTACTCCCGATACAAAGACCAAAACATTAAGCAAGTCGCACTGGACCCAAAATATTACCCGAATCTAAAATGAAAGATTCCCAGCATGGTTCCAAAAAACGGCCTAGGCGCTGGGCATTAGGTCACCGTTCCGATTATGGGCTAGTCGATGGCTTTAGGAGTATAGGTCTTCGGTGACCGCCTAGGTGCTGCATTTTTTTTTTTAAAATCCTAATCGTCATGGCGAGGCAGCCCAATCACAAGGCGACGTCTTCTTTTTCGGGGTCCAGTTCATCCTCGAAGCCGACCTCAAGGCCTTTGACGACATCTGGAGACAAATGATTTTCCTATGGAGAGAGAGAATAGATCCAATCGTAGAGAGAGAGAGAGAGAGAGAGAGAGAGAGAGAGAGAGAGAGAGAGAGGAGTAGGAGATCGCACGACTCTGGCTTTGCTGTAGGTGGAGATCTGATCCGAGTTGTATCGTTCTAGTCCTTCTGTCCTTGTTCAGAAGATATATATTTGGCTAATGTCGGCGAAGAGTCCAGGTCTTACTCATAGAGATGGAATTAGAGAGAGACTCTTTGATTTGAATATTTATTTTGAAAGGATCTTTAGTATTTGACTTTGACCAAAACAATATTTTGACTATTTTAATTATTTTTATCAATTACAATGATTTTCACACTTCTATTTATACAATTATAAGTTAAAAAAAGTAAAATTAAAATAAATTAAAAAAAAAAACCTCCTAGGCCCTTGGGCGCTAGGCTTCGGGCCACTGCCCGACTAACGCCTAGCGTTTTTTAGAACCTTAATTTCCTATAATTGATTCCTATCAATTACTCCTGGTACAAACCCATGACCTAAAAATGTTCAACAATTCTCAACACTTTTCAAAACAACAGAAATCAACCATTTCCACAATATATTGTTTTCCGAAAAGTAAATCCGAAAACAATAAAATGAACCCTATCACAAATATTGCTGTCAACACAACAAAACCAGCAACACACACACACACACACACACACACACATGTAGTCATTCACTCAAGAATGCCATTAATACCAACTATAGTTTGCAGTTAACTAAATAACTCCCAAAAAGATAAGGTAAACCCGTTCGTAAATGAACATTGTGAGATTACTCACCTTGAAATTCCTGCTGCGTCTTCACACCACTAGATTACTTACAGAACGCACTTTGTCAAGCATCTAAGAAAAGTACAGCCTCGATTCAGTACACGAATCATAAATTATTAAAATTCGAATCCCCAAATCGAACTACAACCAGAAAGTAACGCCAATCGAGGCAAAACCTCATCCGAGACAATCCAAAGTCATCAGAACACTTTTACGATCGATGTGTCAAAACTACAAGTCGATCGAATGGTTTGATCCTCTGCTGATTCCCTTATCCCCTACCCTGCCGCTAAGTACAATCCTTGGAGAAATGCCCTGCCTGACCACAAGTTTAGTAGGCTAAATTCCTCAGCTTCGTACAAAACCTGACAAACATGTCCTGTCTCGTTGCAATTGAAGCATCTCTAGGGTGCCACCTGCTAGTAGGTGCAGTTGTAGCTCTAGCTGGCGTCTGCTAATTAGTCCTCTGTCTCTTCCAGAATCCACCTCGATTCCCTGATGCATTACTTCTCCCAACAGTTGCCTTTCCCTTCCTTTGGGAGTCCCTCTAAGCCGACTCTTCTTCCTGGAAAGTATGGTTTTCCTGCACAATGGCCAAAGCCTTAGCCAAAATGATCTCCAACGTCTTCAGTTCTAGAACAGCGACATCGCGCCTGATTGAAGCATTCAACCCCCGCTGAAACTTCATAGCTAAACTCTTAATATCCATCTGTCTCACAAACCTATACAGCCTTGAGAACTCCGCCTCATAATCCCTCACACTCTTAGTCCCTTGGACTAGCGAGATGAATTCCCTCTCCAACTGCTCCCTCACTAAAGCAGGAAAGTACTTCTTCCTGAAGAGTTCCACAAAACCATCCCAAGTCATGGTGGACACATCCATAACTCTCTGTGTTCAGTTCCACTACACCTGTGTATCGTCTTGAAGCATATATGAGGCTATCTTTCTCTTCTCCATGTCGTCACAGACGACTATCTAGAAGTAGGTCTTTATGTTCTCAATCCATTGATCTGGCAACATGTGATCCGTACCTCCCTGGAAATGGACTGCTCACAGCCTCAAAGATCCTTTGCCAACTTCGATAAACGAGTGGCATCAATAACATCCACAATAGGTGGAGCAAGCAGCTCAACATGTGATGCCTCCACCTCCCCCTCAAAGATCTCCTCAACAGGAGGAATTCCGCCCGTACCTCAGGCTCTACCCTTGCCTCTGGGTCTACTTTGACCCCTTGCTCTGCCTCCCAGATGATTCATTACCTGAGAAGCATAGCACCACGTGGTTAATACTTGTATAACTCTCAAACACAAGTATAAGTAAACACTATGACTAAATCAACCACAACACTACGTCAGATGATACAATTCCATCCCCTACGTCAATCTCGAGTTAAATATGAAAGTTCTCATTCCTCAAAAGACTTTAACACATAAAAGCTACCCAAAGCTCCTACATTTACATCAACGAGCAGACACTACTTTGACGACTCAACATTCTAACCCTCACTACATACCCAATGACAATATCAATACCGAAGAGTATCTGAGGGGGATCCGCTACAGACTGGCCATCACTCGAGGAGTACTGATTATCACCAAGTATGTACCTTACTGTCTGATACCAAACTGTTACACCCCAATTTTTAAACACAATTAAAACTCAATATATAATCCCATAATTATACATGCGGTTCAGCCATCAATACAAAATACCTGGAAAACTTTTTCCTTTTAAACCAAGTATACCGATGTCCTGAACCCACTATGTCAATACAGACCCGCTCCATAGAGTCATATATTACATAAGTTGACGAATTAAGTTGCCACAACAAAATAAAACGCAAATGCTCCTCAAAGCTTACTACACAACGAAAGTCTTATCAACGGTAAAGTCACAAAATTGGCTTCCTACTGTAAAGTTGCAAACACACTACCTCATCTTCAGCCACGATTATCCTGACTTGCAGGATTAACCCCTACACCATTGAATAGTGCATCGGGCTGCCACGCAACAAACCCGGTAAGCTTATAAAAGCTTGTATGAGTAACTCAAAACCAACCATTAAACAACTCACATAAACCACAAGAAACCCACCCTTTCAATTTAATGCAAACAACCCACGCATAAATTCCTTTCCTCAAAGGAGATGCATATGTCACTCCATGGCAAAAATTATACCATTTGATCACACAACAAAATGAATATGAAACCCAAAGTCCTCTATGGACAATAAAAGAAAGAATACTCTCGAGACTCTCTTTCAAACCCGTAATTATGAGTCCCAAGTAATCTCAACTATTACCCCCATAAGATACAATTAAAATCCCGCCAGACAGACTAGAGCTATAACTGATTGTAACCGCTAACCCTGCCAAGGCGTGGTTCTCGATAACATGCCTTGGTCACATTCATGACCCCTCGATCACAATTTGTGATCCCCGATCCTTAACCCTCAGGTCTTTGGATCCCCGGTATAAATACCAAAACATTAAACAAGTCAAACTGGACCCAAAATGTTACTCGTTTCTAAAATAAAAGATTCCCCATAATTGATCCCTATCAATTACTCCTGGTACAAGGACCAAAACATTAAGTAAGTCGCACTGGACCCAAAATGTTACCCGAATCTAAAATGAAAAATCTCCTGTAATTGATCCCTATTAATTACTCCTAGTACAAAGACCCACATTTAAATAAGTCACCCATGACCTAAAAATGTTCAACAATTCTCAACACTTTTCAAAACAATAGAAATCAACCATTTCCACAATATATTGTTTCCCGAAAAGTAAACTCGAAAACAGTAAAATGAACCCTATCACAAATATTGCTTTCAACGCAGCAAAACCACCAACACATATATATTTCACGTAAATACACACACACACACACACACACACATACATAGTCATTCACTCAGGAAGTCCACTAATACCAACTATAGTTTGTAGTTAACTAAATAACTCCCAAAACGATAAGGTAAACCCGTTCGTAAATGAACATTGTGAGATTACTCACCTTGAAATTCCCGCTGCATCTTCACACCACTAGATTACTTATAGAACGCGCTCTATCAAGCACATAAGGAAAGTACAGCCTCGATTCAGTACACGAATCACAAATGATTAAAGTTTAAATCCCCAAATCGAACTACAACTTGAAAGTAATGCCAATCGAGGCGAAACCTCATCTGAGACCACCCACAGTCTTCAGAACACTCCTACGATCGATATGTCAAAACTACAAGTCGATCGAATGGTTGGATCCTCACGGATCAAAAATCGAGATAATCGAAAATGGTAAAAACCCTAACAATTTCAGACGATCTCTAAAAATTACGTATTATATATCAAAAAGTTCGTATCTACGAGTAGATGATATATATAAAAGCAGAAACTACCCCTAACATGGCCAGAAATGCCGCCTAGTGCCACCACACACCGCCGTCGGCCAAACTCAAAACCACAACGATCCAACCGTGCAAAATGTTAAGAATACCAAGTAAAGCAACTTTAGTACCTGAGGTTCAAGCCAACTCAGCCTAGATTGCCGCCAATCACCGTCCAAAGCCCAATATTTACTGTTCACAATGAGTTGCACCAAACCACCGAGAATCGATCGAAACTACCATCGTGGGTATCGAAGGAGGAAGTTCCCACAAACCTAACAAGTCTAGTTTGAGCTGCTGCCGTCGCCGGAGGTGAGATTTCTGATCGGGTCCGATCGATTCTAACTTCGCCGCTTTGATCCTCTGTGCACGGTGCAAATGGTAATAAGAGACCATTGTAGGGAGGACCGGGATGAGGAGGCAAAGCGGTCTGTGCCGGTGCCGCTGGAAAACGAAAAGCCGGCCGAGTTGGGTCGAACGTTCAAGGAGAGAGAACAGAGCTTCCGGAAATTTCTAGAAGCTGACTAAAATGGAAAGTGATTTCCTTCTTTCAGAAAACCCCTATTTAATTATAGTAAATTTTTAAAAATAATAGATTTTCCCGATAACCATAACTTTGTTATACGAACTTCGATTTTTGTGTTCCATATGTCCACGAACTCGTGTCGACGCCCATTATGACTTTTATGAAGGAAACTTTCAGAGAAACTCAACGTATAAAAAGTCAAACTTCGTACACCCCTAAATATGTGAAATTCGAATAATTATTCATCTGAAAATAAATCAACTTCATAATTAACATACAAACAAAGAATAACACCTATAATTCATACAACTGGTCCATTATTAATTGCAATAATTAAATAATGAAAAACCAGGTCATCACATAGGTTGTTTAGTTATCAAGAAAGACCAAGCTACGAAGAAATAGCACCAACTACTCTGCCACCATTCACAGGCCATCCACCATCCGTCTCCTTCGCATTTGCAAGCTGAAGCTTCCAGTTTTTCAGCAATAATTACGACACCCAAGGGCCTTAATGTGACCTCTGCTTAGTCGAACCTAACTTTGTTCCTCCCCAACTAACAAGTTTGCTAGATGCAATCTACCGGTTTGCTCGCATTGTACTCATCCAAAACATGCCCCCACAATTTATCTGACATTTGATTATTTCCGATGGCACCATCACCACCAACGGCTATCCGATCTTGGCAAAGAACAACATCTTTATTGTGCCTCCAAAATTTCTTTCTCTTTCTTATTTTCTCAATGAGAAAAAGAAGAACAAGAGGATTGGTGAATGAATGATAAAATTTGAGAGAGATGGAGGATTGTTGGTGTGAAGAAATAGGAAAGAATACGTTGGTATTTATAGAATTTTACAAAAATTATTATTTCAATGGGTAGATTCTTTTTCAACAATTTTTCTGGGAGTTTTTTCTTATTTTTCTGGTTAATATTTTAAATTAATTTTCCTTGATTTAATATAAGCAGTCTATTATTAATTTTGGACAAATCGGAGCCGTTAGATTTTGATTTATATATGTTGGAGAATTTAACAGAAAACAGAAGTTGGTTTTGATCTCTATCATTCATTTCAAAATGGATAAATCTGAACCATCCAATTTGTGGCTGTTGTAGTATTACAGCAGTCATATGTGTTGATGCCTTGATCTGAATGGTCTATTTAATGTGAGAGAGAAGTAAGAGAGAGCAAGAGACACGATGTATAGTGGTTCATCTACCGCTTTGGGGAAAACTATGTCACTTGAAAGTTTTGATTATATGAGTTAGGCCTTGTGGCTCAATATGTATTGAGATGATGGTCTAAGAGGGAATGAGTCCCCTTTTATAGATAAGGGAGGCTCTTTTTTTTACTTATTTTTCAATGTGGGATACAAAAGGGCTATTCTAGTGCCTAAAAACTTATGGGAAGCACATTGGTGGCGCTAAGAGGGTGGCCTCCTGGTGAGGTCTTGGCCGACTTCCACCATGACGTGGTAGCTTGAATGTCGGTCTACGAGGTGCATGTTGTGGTTGGTTTCCACCATGGCTCGCGGGCCCATTAAAAGGGTATTACTTATGCTTGGTGACATAGTAATACTAGAGGTATCTACAATCTACGACAAGTTCTGCAAGTTATGCCCCCATAATAGGTGAACAACAGGTGACAGATTTTGCCCCTAGTGTACGTCGCTCTCACTTTGTTCTTCATTCCAGCCTGTTATCTCTAACTCTCTACTCCTGCACGTCATCCAGAGTCAATATAATACAAAGCTGGATAAACCCAATTAGGCATGGGGCCGCATCTCCATTTGAGCCCAGTGCTGGAGCTGGAACATAGTTGACACCCAACTTATCACATATCTCATTTTTTTAGACCATCCTCTCCTCAAACTCATTGTTGAAAAGCCCAAATCTCATTTGGGGCTCAAATATGGGATAACACCCCCATTTGTTCCCATTGTTGGAATTGTTCTTAGTAGTCAAACATGAGAGGGAAAAAGTCATATACAATACCCAAACTTTGGTAAGTACCTCAGCTTATTACTCATGCCTAACATTCATACACGCCGTTAATAACACCGTTAACTCAAGTTTTGTGTGGCCTTCTGCCATGGGTGTTTTAGTCCTTTATTGTTTTCCCCAAAACATCTCATAGCCTTCACCACACTCCTTCTTAAAGTAAAACCATAGATAATTCCCTCCAAGATATTTGTTCTACCCATCATCTACTTGGCATTTGTCTTCCAAAGCCTAAACGTACCTGAAATCGGATGGAGTATAGAAACATGACCTGTACTGCTATTGTAGCCATGTCTCCCTTAAATAAATACATTGATTGCAATCATTTGCAATATTGCCAATAAAAGAAAATAAACAAGCTTGTTTACAATCATATGCGCTTTTATTGCTTTAAAAGGCATTGGAAGGTGTCGTTGGGGTGAGTTTAGTGTATAGCTCTGATTTTGAGCATATTATTTTGTGAATGCAGTACCTAATATATCTATCAGCATTATTTATCAATTTCATGATGCCAACAAGGAATTAAAGTATTAATATCCGGACAAAACTCCTAGATAAAAACCTTGAAATAATTCAAAAATTCTAGTCCACTAATATGGAGAATAATCAATAAAAGAGATAAAACTCTGAAATGAGACAAAACCCTTAAAAATATGATTTCACATACCTTCATTTTTGTGTGGATCTCCATAGAGTCTAAAGTGTCTCCAATAATTGGTCATAGTTGGTCAATCTACCTCTTAGAATTCGTTTTCAAATCCAGACCTGGTATAGATTCTACTCTTCTACCTTTTCGTTTTGAGTCATGAAGAGATCATGAGAGCAACAGAGAGTTGTTTAGTCTTTCAATCACTGACATAAAAGATAAGTTGAATAAAATGTAAATGGACAGAAATACCCATGCATGAATTCACATGGCACTTGAGTATAACACCGTTAATGACATGGTGTATGAATTTTAGGCATAAGTAATAAGTTTGGGGTACCAAAATGATATATTTAGAAGATGAGCTAGGTACTAAAGTGTCGAATAACTTTAAATTGGGGTACTATTTGTGCCTTTTATTCAACATGAAATTAACCATGATTGGGAGTTCTAATTTTTGTGTTTACTTTTGTCTCTGCAGATTTCATGAATATTGTTATTGTAGACGGTAACAATAGACACACTTCGGGTAAATTTCCCTAATATTCCTTCATTGTTCTTGTTATCATTTTCTTTTGGCTAAATTTCGTAAACAGTGCACCAAGTAAAGGTCATTAATAATTCTTATATACAAAGTTTCAAACCAAACATTTCGGTACACGAAATCTGAAACTCGACCCACTATCAGTACACGACGTCAATTTTTGACACCAAAATGTCCATTATGCCCTCAGTTCTTTTTTTTTAATAATTTTTTCTGTTATTTTTTTTCCTTCGTTTTATCTCTTTCTTCTTTGTTCTTCCGGGCTCACTCCCTCGCTTCCAACACTGCCCTCCTCACCTCGCATAACAGAAAAAAAAATGACTCGAGTCATTTATAAACGAAGGAAAAAAAAATAACAGAAAAAAATTATTTAAAAAAAAGAACTGAGGGCATAATGGACATTTTGGTGTCAAAAATTGACGTCGTGTATTGATAGTGGGTCGAGTTTCAGATTTCGTGTACCGAAATGTTTGGTTTGAAACTTTGTGTATAAGAATTATTAGTGGCCTTTACTTAGTGTATTGTTTGCGAAATTTTCCCTTTTCTTTTTTATTTATTTGTTGGTATATGCACGACATCTGTGAGTGGTGTAAAGCAAGTTTACCATTGTAGTATGAAAAATAGAACCAAATTCAACTTTGATATAAAATCAATTAGCATGTCGATCTAATGCTAACTGAGCAAAATATGGGGAGATAAACATTAAAAACGTCGCATTTTATGCTCCAATCAAAGAAAAAATTAATTTGAATATATTTAAAAATTAGAAATAAGAACTTAAATTGAATCTTTTTAATTAACCAAAATACTAGAGAGTCTCATCTCGCTCTCTATATTATGGAACAAGAATAGTTTTCTCACTTTCAGCTAGTTCCAAGTTTATATTATCATTTGAATGAATAAAAATTTAAATTTAAATGTGTTTAGAAATTACAAATAACAACTTATAAGAAATGTTTTAAATGAGCTTCATCTCACTCTCTATAGTTAGAACCGAGACAGCTA
>BDJD01005039.1:119617-131173 GCA_002564525.1 Rosa multiflora | reverse complement strand
GGACGAGAGAGAAGAGAGAGAGGAAAATTATTTCCGGAAACGGAAATGAGGAAAAATGAAATAAAAATCTGATTTTCCCTTTTTATACTAAAACGGAAACTTCTTCCGATAGCCATAACTTTCTTATATGAACTCCGATTTCCGCGCTCCACATATCCACGAACTCGTATCGACGCGCTCTACAACTTTCGTGAAGGAAGTTTTCGGAGAATCCCAACAAATAAAAAGTCAACCTTTGGCAACCCCCCTAAAACCATACTTTTTAAATAATTAATTCGTCCGAAACACTTCCGCTCCGTCCACGAGCCACGAAACCGTCCAACAATCATAAATTAGATTCCAGAAATTCCTCGGAAAATGAATACGAATTTCTGGGGCATCACACACGAGACATGTGATAGCTTGATCCAGTGTCCAAATACCATGGCTTGTCATTCTGGTTTGTTTTTTTCTTCACATTGAAAGGCTAATAGCAAGGTTTCTTCCTCATCTTCTTCTGCATAATTGTTTATCTTTTTGTAGTATCCAACATCATTTCTACATCCAACAGATTTGTACCCATCTTCCTGTTTCTCTTGAAGAGTTTGTATTTTGATCCATTCCTTTATTGTAGCTTGACTTGTAGCCACTTCTTGCTCTAGTGGATCCTCTTCCATGTCCTCTTTCCTTGCCACCTCTTGCTTCATTGAAATTATTATCATTGCTGGAACCTTTTCCACCATTCAATGCGATTTTTGTTTCAAGTACTTCCTCCAGGGCCGGTTCTTTGTTCTTTTTCTTCTTCATGTTCTCTCCTTATGGGCTTTTAGAGACCCATAGAGTTTATCAACAGTCAATGTATCCAAATATTTGGACTCTTCAATTGCAACAGTCACATGCTCAAATTTTGAGTCTAGTGATAATAAGATTTTCTCAATCACCTAGGTGTTGGTAATAGGTTCACAATCTCTTTTCATCTGGTTCAGAATTGCTTGGGCTCGTGACATATAGTCAGAAATTGATTTTGACTTCTTTTGATGCAGGCCTTCAAATTCTCCTCTCGGAGTTTGAAGTCACGCATCTTGTTCATCTCGTCAACACCTGTATAGAAGTTCTTGAGAATCTCTTAAGCTTCATGTGTTATTGCTGCATGTGAAATTTTCTCAAATGTATGGTCATCCAAAGCCTGATAGATGAGACTCAATGCCTTTTTATCATTCTTCCTTGAATTCTTCAGTGCTTGATTCCCTTTAGGCTTTTGTCAAAGCTGCTTCATTTTTGGGTACTACGAACCCTGTCTCAACAACTTGCTAAGTATCAAAACAAACATATCAAAGTCTTCATCCAAACACTCCAATTATTGTAATTTTCTTTGGTGAGCAAATGAACCTGGAAGGAGCATTGTTTGGACCGGTGGTCATTTTTCTGGTGGTCTCTCACTTGCTTATCACAAGCTATGATACCATTAGAACTGGATAGGGAATCACACACACTCCATATTATGGAGAAGAAAATATTTCACTATAATACATCAAGGATTACATGCAACTTATGCTATATGTAGGACACTAGCAATAAATCTAGACTCTATAACTGAGGGTCATAATTAGGAACTCTGATGAAGAATTTCACAGCGGCTCTGCTACTAATGCCACTTGCGGTACCGCTGGTAAAGCCGAAGCAACCACTCTCCTCCATGGGGTTTTGCTTGCTATCTCCATGAATCTAATGAAGGTGCATGTAGAATCAGATGCAAAAGAATTCATTATCGACCCAAATGGTTTCGATCGGGGGAAAAACTAGAGAACATACCTAATTCTGGAGCAAATTTGAAGGAAAGCCTCGAGATTTGAGGATTGCAAATGGGAATGGATTCATCGTGAAGCAAATCGGGCTACACACATTGCAGCTTCCCTTGCCAATGGGTCAGTGGGTCCTCTAAGATGGGCTAATCAGCCACCACCTTCCCTTACCTTGATTCTAAGGAATGACGATCTACCCTGCCCATCCATGACGGAGAGGTGATCGGAGATGTTCATGCTGTTACTTTTGTTTGTGGATTTTCATATTCCTATTTCCTGGATCGGACCTAGTCAAAAATCACCTTTCCTTATTTGGTTGTACCTCTCTTGGCCTGTTAAGCTTTGCTGGGCCTTTGGGCTTGTCCCCAAATGAAATATTTTCATTAACCAAAAAAAATAAAATAAAAGACTATAACGTTCATAACCGACATTCAATTTATTGACTCATAGCTTCCTATCTTAATCACCTACTACAACATGATTGACCACTAAACACAATAGAAATACCCATTATTTCATGCATTACACCCACTAGCTCATGCATGTAACTGACACTTTAACCCTCTAATTAAACATACTAACAACCAATTAAAGCTTTTTTTTTTTCAACAGTTGATCTCTAACTATTTTATATATATATTGTCAAGACAATTTCGTCAATTTCCTAATTTTCAAAACTTCAAAGAAAACTAATCTAGTCAATTTTGTCATATTTCTTGCAGCAAATCATTGGATACTGCCCATGATCGTCGGTATGAGATACAACCTTAGCCTAAATTCCGTTATGTTTGATGAATTCAAAAATAAAGAACTGAATATAATATAACAAAAGAAAAAGAAAAAATAAAACAAATTTTGCAACATAAGGAACAAAGCTAGCCATATGATCTGTAGTATCCATCCAACCATAGTTTAAAAATTCTAATTAAACGTTAACAGCATTAAAAAAATTATGAATATATATATATCTCTTTTCTTATGGTTCTTTTGGTGATATACTCCTATATATACATGCAGGACTACTTTTTCTGGCAAGATTTATTCTTGGAGCTCCACTAATGATCGCGTTTTTTATCTTTAAATGGCGAAGTAGACATTTGTCATTGTATACTGGCATAGAAGATTTTCTACATAATGAAAATAACTTTGGGCCAATAAGGTATTCTTACTCGAACATTAAGAAGATGAGTAATAGATTCAAGCAAAAGCTAGGTGAAGGAGGCTATGGCTGTGTATTTAAAGGAAAACTACGTAGCGGTCATTTTGGAGCAATTAAGATGTTGGGAAAGTCTAAAGGCAATGGGCAAGAATTCATTAATGAAGTAGCTACCATTGGAAGGATTCACCATACCAATGTGGTTCAGCTTATTGGTTATTGTGTTGAGGGATCAAAAAGAGCTCTTGTATATGATTTCATGCCTAATGGATCTCT
Organism: Rosa multiflora; assembly: GCA_002564525.1. Lineage (NCBI taxonomy): Eukaryota > Viridiplantae > Streptophyta > Magnoliopsida > Rosales > Rosaceae > Rosa > Rosa multiflora. The sequence goes on along the minus strand of BDJD01005039.1, from coordinate 127,960 downwards.
TGATAAATATATATATTCCAAAGCAGGAAGTATCTCGTTAAGTTTTAAGCAGATGTATGAGATTTCTCTAGGCGTTGCTAAAGGTATCGAGTATTTACATCAAGGATGTGACATGCAAATTTTGCATTTTGATATCAAGCCTCATAACATTCTTCTTGATCAAAATTTCATTCCAAAGATTTCTGATTTTGGTCTTGCAAAGTTATATCCAACGGAAAACAGCATTGTTACTTTGACCGCAGTAAGGGGAACAATGGGATACATGGCACCTGAATTGTTCTACAAGAACATTGGAGGTGTCTCATATAAAGCTGATGTTTATAGTTTCGGAATGTTGCTGATGGAAATGGCAAGCAAAAGGAAAAATTTGAATCCAATGGAAGAGCATTTGAGCCAAATTTATTTTCCTTCATGGGTATATGATCAATACAGTCAAGGAAATGATCATTTAGATATGATTAACGTCTCAGAGGAGGAAAGAGTGATAATTAAGAAGATGGTCATCATAGCTTTATGGTGTATACAATTGAAACCAAGTGATCGTCCTTCAATGGATAAAGTTATAGAGATGCTTGAAGGAGATGTTGAAAGCTTACAAATGCCTACCAAGCCTGCTCTATACCCAGAAGAGATGTCCCAAGGTGATACAGAAGATACTAATTTGAACCCAGTATGTTCCAACGTGGAGCTAACATGCACCCTGTCAGCTAGGTGACAATGAAGTTGATTGTCAATTTTAATTTTAATGAATTTAGGTTTTCATCCTTTAGCTTCTAATATTTGATAATTCTATAAGATTTTGTTTTTGACAGAATAACAAAACGTGTGTTTTTATTTTTTTGAGAAGCAGTAAATGTACTTGCATTACTATTAGTACACTCATACTTGGCTTGGTTGATAATTTATCTTCAGATATCTTTACATATGGTGATAGACAATAGACCGACAAAGACTTAATCCTTTCTTAGCTATTTGATATACATTCCCCTGTGAAAGTGAATTTATTCGAAAGATTTAGTAGTCTTGGCGTGGAGAGGAAAAATTTCTATCATGCCTATATTGAAAATTTGAGAAATCTTTGTACATTTATTCGACACTCAATGCACATGTTCTTAACGTTAGCACACTTCTAATTGAATGATTTTAATATTAGTCTTTGGGCATGCAATGTATTTGTTTCATTTGAAGTTTTTAGATTCTATCAATTGTCTTCAAAGTTACATTGTCACCAAATCATATTGCAAAATTCAAAATTAGTATATGGAAACATACAAGAAAAACATAAAGTAACATTAAAAATATTAAGATATTTAACAAATACATTCATAGATTGATATTATAAGTAATGGTACTCTAAGGAACTCAGTTGCCGAGCTTTGCATTCTATCTCGGATTGGTACTCTTGGCAACACCCTAAAGTTTCAAAAATTATAGAGGTTATGTGGCATGCTCCTTGTATCTTAAAAGTCAAGATTAACATTGATGGTGCAATTAGGGTCAAGCAACTTTTGGTGAAATTTTTCATGATCCTTTAGGTCCTGACTGCAACAAAGTTAGGTGCACAATTTAAAACTCCATCAATGTATTAAGATAAGTAGAGTATCGTTCTCAACCGGGGATTAGAGGGTATTCATTCTTGCAAAAGACGTTAGGATTAATAAAAGAATCAAAATAAAACAAAGTATATATATGGTATTTACGATTTCATGGGGGTGAAGAAATTATTTTCTAACTAACAGCTAAATAATATACAAGTGACACATCAAAACACAGAATCAAATAGATATATATATATATATATATATATATATATATATATGAATGAAACTAAATAGAGATGTAATTAACTATTATTAACAAGTTGGCAAGGTTTCAAAACATAAATCACGAATCAAAACATCTTATAACAAGGAATCAATATATGAAAGTTTGATCAATTCTGACAAAAATAAAAAGTTAGAACGCTAATCTTATCATGCAAAGCTCATTGTTGATTTACCTAAGGAATATAAGTTTTTCACTTAAGTTATTAAAACCTAGAACGCTAGCATATCTTAATATGGATTCAATTACATACTCATCAATCAAAGTATGCATCCAAAGATCAATAAACAAATAAACGGTGGGTTATTCGCACAAAATCAACAAACATGTATAACACATATAAAATCGCAATTATTGTTTTGAAAACCTAAAAATCTAAACATGCTTCATAGTATTCAAAAATTAAACATCCATATTCACAACTTCAATCTAACAAGAAATCCAAACATCCATTGAAATAAAACAAAAACCAAAATTGTTTTACAATGTCTAGAAACCAAAAATAAAATAGAGATGGTCATGGTTACACTTTTGAAATCTTCAAAAACGCAAAAACCTTCAAAGGTGGTGGAACATTGAAGGTGGCTCACGGCAAGGATGCTTGACTGGAGGATGAAGCTTGCTTCACTGCTTCTTCAACTTGAAAGAATGGATAATGGCCGAAACTTGAGAGAAGGAAGGGAGGTGTTTCCGATTTTGATTCTGAATATTGTGGTCCCTATATAGTGCAAGGCATGCCTTGATTTCCTAAATGTTTTCTACTTCTTCTGCATCATCTGACCAATCAAAATATTCCTTAGAAAGTAGAGAACAATTTTGAATCTTCTTGTATCTTTTCTTTGCTGAAATTATTTTGCATATTCCCTCAAATAAGTTTTCACTCAACTCATATGTAATCAGGAAACCTAAATTGATAATTGTTCTCTTTATTTTCTTTTCCAAACTGCACCCAAACTAGACTTGGCCGAAATCTTCTTGAGTATTCCATGTAATTCTGTAACGTCCCGTATCTTAATTTACCTGTTTACTAGTCATTTGGACGGTAAACGACAATTACTTTCACTTTTACCGTCGTTTCGATACTTTTAGTGGCCCGAAATTGTTGACTTTTTGTTCGGGTCAAAATTTGAGGAAATGTTATTCATGAAAGTTGTAGAGGACGTTAAACCGAGCGCGTGGATATGTGGTATGCAAAAATCGGAGTTCGTATGCGAAAGTTATAAGCGAAATACTAAAGTTACTGTTCATGTAGTAAGTTTCTACAAATAGCCAAGTTACTGTGGTAAGTTTCCATTTTTGGAAACCTACCGACCTTTTCTCTCTCCTCTCCCCTCGACCTTTTCTTCCTCTTCGGCCCGATTCTTCCTCCTCCGGCCACCCCACGATGGAATCCGGGCATCAGCTGGCTCGCCTCTTCACCCTTGTCACGTTTATGGCGGTGTTTTGCAGCGATTTGGTCGGAAGAGCTCGATTTAGAGCTGTGAAGGTTACTGTAGCAGATCGGGATTTCAGTCGATTTCCGGCCGTCTCCGGCCACCAAATTGGCGTCGAAGGTTCGGTTTTTGACATAGATCATTTCCCCTAAGGTCTTTCATTTCAATTTACAGTGTAGAGGTCGAATTAACGATTGCAATTTCTAGAGTTTTGAATTTTCTGGAAAAAATTTCACCGGCAGATTTCGTGCACTTAAAGGTAAAATTGGAACTTGTTGTAGTTGTGAAAAATGTTGGGTCTGTTGAGTAGGTGGTGCTGCCAAAATTTGGTGACCATTGGAGGTGGTGACCACCGGCGCGTGAGCCCCACGCGCCGCCACTGTGGGTGGCGCGTGGAGGCGTGTAGGGCAGTGTTTTAATTCCGGTTTTTAGCCCATTAAATCCTATAATTTGTGTAGAGCTTGTATGTGAAGTTTGGTAATTTTTGGAGAAACTTGGAATTAATTATAAATTTTGAAGTTTAGGGTTTCGATTATCGAATTACGAGAATCCGACCGTCGGATATCTCTCGGTTCTGCCTTAGAACCTTTAAATTAACGAATTGATATTAGTGGTATAATTTGGGCTGAATCCGAGGAGAATGGGAGATGTAATTATGAGGATTTGATTTTAGGAATCGTATTAAATTGTTGAATAATTATTCAAGGAATATAATAGTGTACAGGATGTCGTACCGAGCTCTGGCTCGATGAAGAAACTCGTATACGTGATCGTCAGATTAGTACTATGAGTGGACTTTTGTTTTTAAGTAATGATGCATGCATTTATTCCTTGATTATGCTCTAATTATTTATCATTTTACATTTCGAGCATGTGATTTGATTTCGGAGATTGATTTCGTTTTGTCTCATATAATTACTTTCGATAATGATTTGTTTCCGAAGTTGCTTATGATTTATAATTTTATTTGATGAATTATTTATTTCTGAGGTGATTTCCGGAATTTTACTTTTTAGTTATATTCCTATTCGTGGATTTGAGATTTTTGGAAAGATTTTCGAAATGGGATTTTGATGGAATTATTTTCTTGTTTATTTATTTGATCCTTGGTTTTGGCATTGGGAATGCCTTAGCAATAATGTCGGTTTGAGAACTTTGATTATTTGAAGATTTATGGCGTGCGGGGTCACGTCATTGGACTATGCTTATTTTCTTTTATTTACTTTTGAATTTGAGTTTATCTTGGCGTGTGGGACACGTCATTGGAAATTCTTTTACAAGAGATGGGGAAGCCTTATGTATTTATGGATTTACTTGGTTTTCGGATTTTCTGTTGCCATACTTTGGGTGACTATTATCATTGCTAGCATTGATCTTCGGCCTTTGTGGTGAGGTGATGGGATCACCGAAGCCCTCCGCCTTTGTGGCGCTGGTTACTGTCTCTGTGACAGTAATTCTCAAGCCCAGTATCCTATCACTACACATAGTGGCGTAAGGGTATATTACGGGAGTAATGGGAGTACTTTAGCCTGGGAGGCTATCACTCAAGCCTGGGAGGCTCACTCGTATGGCTATTGTCTTCCCCTACTCATTATACTATTTTCGACTAGCTGGGCTAGTCTGATTTATTTTAGCCAACGGGGCTGGTTTTATTTCCTTGAGTATCAGAGTTTCAACCTTTTCTTTTAATCGTTTGTGACTAGCAGGGCTAGTCGGTTTTCATGAGCAGAACTCCTCTTGTTTTATTTTCGTTAATCATTGCATGCATCGGGAATTTTTAAATAAATAAATGTGGGAAAGTATAAAATCCATTTGGTTTAAAATTGTTTATTTTTGTCCACTCACGCTAACGTTTTTAAATACTTTCCCCTGGGCCCTTCGGTTTTCAAATGCCCAGTTTGCAGGCGAAATTAGATGAGGTCGGGCGTACATGGAGTCGAGGCATAGCCAACAGCATTGCTTCCGCGTACTCATTCTATTTCTGTGTTCTTTGTTACTTAATGGAATAGTATTGCTCTGATAACTTGTGAAATTAATCTTGTAATGTGGGTTGAGACTGTTATTTGTGAAATTGGAGTTGTGTTTTGGGGAGCGGGTGGCTCCAGGAGGATAAGGATGGGTTGATTTAGAAGTGTAAATGTTTTCCTACAGGGTTTGGGTAGCCTACTTTCAGGGGAAATTCTGCCAAATTTTTGGTAGAATTTCTTCTAAGGTGGGCCCAGCAGGGCCACTGGCAACTTCGGATTTCGGGGTGAAATCCGAGGCCGGTCCTGTCAAATTCTCATGGAAACAATGAATAAATATGGGATTATGATTCCTCCAAGACGTCAACATCATTCTAGAAACTCACATGGATGTCACATGCTTTAATCTTTGGGCCACACTTCTCCACTTGAAAGTTTCAAAACCCATCTTCTGTATATGACGCCAAGTTTGACATTTTGGAACACTCTTGTACATTCTTGAGTCATCTTGAAGCCACAGCATCTCCTAACATTCCCAGGTATCATAGTATCATCAGGACTCCTAATGTTATCAGGTTTCTAAGTCTAATTAGGATTCTTCTTTTCCGGGATGTTCAGGATCCTTCCTGGCTCTCCTTCTGTAACAGGGATTTCTAGTAATGTTAGGTTTCCTTTTTATGGAAAGAATGGGTTTCCTTATCCAATTGAGATTCTGTCATTTGTCATTTCTATCATTTCCACAAGCTTACTCCTAGTTGACTCAGGATTCCTACTTCAACTGAGATTTCTTCTCCTAATAGGATTGGGAAAACTTCATTTCTCCATTTCTTTATCATTTTTGTGCTATTTACTCCTTGCATGCCTTTATAGACTCAAAAGTACTTAAAAATAAAAACAAAGTAAGAAATGATAATGTTAAGAGAATAACTAAGTAAAATATAGAGAGTATAACATTAAAAACATAACATATATTGCTCTTATCAGATCCCATGCTTGGTTGCTTTGCGGGGGCTCTTAGTATGGCTTATGTTTTGGAGGCTGAGCTCTAAGCACTAATTTATGCTTTTCATATTGCATTATAGAAAGGTCGACACTCCCTTTGGATTGAAATTGACTTAACATTGGTTATTCATTTTCTGTCCTCTCTCAAAAGAGATGTCTCGTGGTGTTACTTTACCATATGGTCCAATTGTCCGATTGTGCTTTCATCTATGTCAATGAACATTTCACATGTCTACCAATAACATAATCAAGCAGCTGATTATTTAGCAAATTTTGGTGCAAATCAGGTGGGTGTTCATTGGTGAGATTCTTTCCCTCCTTTTGCACTTGCAGCGTGTTATAGATATTGGTTGGCTTCAGATTAGTTGTAGCTCTTGGGTTTTTCAATTTGTATACACTTAGTAGTACTCAAATTTCCTTCTCTTTAAAGATAGTGAACTTTGCTATCTTTAAAGTTGGAAGTTCTTATCTTAGTTTCATACTTTTGTCTTGTTGTACTATTTTTGGTTGTTGGGAGAGGTTTTGGTTTATGTCCAGGTCTTCCATCTTGTATTTGGGTAAATTTTGCAAACAGTATATCAAGTAAATGCCACTAATAATTCTTATACACAAAGTTTCAAACCAAACACTTCGGTACACGAAATCTGAAACTCGACCCACTAACAGTACACGACGTCAATTTTTGACACCAAAATGTCCATTATGCCCTCAGTTCTTTTTTTTTTAATAATTTTTTTTTCTGTTATTTTTTTTTCCTTATATAGGCTAAGGAGGAACCCTCTAGATGTCTTTATTAATGCTCCATTCAACTCTTCCAATGAGTACTCCTTCATGAATCTTCCATATTCATGAATCCTTCAAGAAACTTGCATAGGAATGTGTAGAGACAATAACTATCTCTATGGGAGAACCCAAAAAGTCACATGGTCTAGAATATTCAACACATTAATGGATCCCTTCGCCTTCAGCTCCTTCTTTCCCCACCTCGTCTTCATCTCTCTCATCCCTAGTCCTTGTCATCCCACTAACCAACATCTCTGGAGCCTTCATAACCCAACCTGTTTTCCTATAAGGACCCAAACCAAATCTCTGCCTGCCTCTAAGAGAGAAGCCACTCTCTTCTTCTCAGCATTTAGGAGCGCGTCATTGGCCTGTTCCGTTAACTCCCCCTAGAGCTTCCGAGGACAAGTTTGACAGGTATGGGAAAGCAACCCACAGAAAAAACAAAAGTGTGGAAGACGCTCATACTCAATGTCGAACCTCCTACTCTCCGGCCACCCCACCAGCCTAAAAAGCACCCAACTTTACAAAGGTTCCTCCACATTCACCACCACGCGGATTTGATTACACGCATTTATATACATGTAATTATATCTAAAACACTAGAATTAAGCTAATTCTCATGTCAATTATTATGTAATTAATCCACTTTTATTTATTTTGTAGAAAATAAGTGGAATTGCGGAAATCGAGAGAAAATGGTGGAAAATTGAGCAAAATGAAATTTTAGACAAAAGGACAAAAAGTAAACCCCAAATCAACCGTAGTCGATGCCATAAAACAAGTGAAATACCATTGTCTCCGAAAATATATATGCGAATGTGTATGGAGAGAAAAGAAAAGAAAATAAAGAAATGAAGAGAAGAAACAGTTGACTTGATTAAGTAATCACTAACTTGATTAATTAATCAAGTAGTCAGCCATCACGTGTGTACAACAATTAAGCATGGCTTTGCTTAATAGACTAGAGCCAATTAAATGCTGCCATGTGGCAGCTTATCCTTTTCTTTCTTTAGGAGCAGACCGAAACCAATGATTCCTTTCTCTGCCCTAGAGACGAGCCACCTATATATACATATTCACAGTCACCCTTCTGGGTAGGGGTCATCATGGGCCGGACTAGGGCCGGCCCTACCCTAAATTTTAGGGCTTAGGGTCGGGTCGGGCCGGGCCTAGTCAAAGTCAACAAAATTTAGGGCCGGGTAGGGTCGGGCCAGGGCTTAAATATGCTAACCCTTACCCGCCCGAAAAGCCCAATCCGTTAGGGCCAAAAGGGCCGGGTCGGGCCGGTCGGGCCGGCCCTCAAATAGGGCCAAATAGGGCCGAAATGGGCCAAAAAA
>BDJD01005039.1:95454-106615 GCA_002564525.1 Rosa multiflora | reverse complement strand
CCCCCCTTTTTACATTAACTTGTATATATTTCTATTCTTTGTTTTATTTTTGTACATAATACTTTTTACTTTATTATTTTAATTCTTTATTTGTTATTTTTGTACATAAAACTTTTTACTTTTATTAATTTATTTTTGCAATTACAGGTGTACCCTCAATCCCCGGACTGAACGATCCCTGCTTATCCTATACTAACAATTGTCTTTTGCAGGGTAATTTTGTGCGCTTAATTCAGGCGTACCATGTACCAGTTGCTTATATAGCTTGGTTAGTTGAGGTAAGTAACTATTGTTTGCTCTGGTGATGACCTAGATTTTCATTATGTAATTTTGGTAATTAATAATGGACTAGTTGTACGAATAATTGTTATTATGCTTTATTCGTAGGTTTTATGTGGAGTGGAATGATTTTAGTACGTATAAATATTTGAATTTCACAGTTAGGGGGTCGTGTGCAGTTTGACTTTTTATGTGTTGGGATTCTCGGAAAACTTCCTTCACGAACATCGTAGAGCGCGTCGATACGAGTTCGTGGACATGCGGAATGCGTAAATCGGAGTTTGTATGAGGAAGTTATGGCTATCGGAAGAAGTTTCCGTTTTAGTATATAAAGGGAAAATGAGATTTTTTTTTCATTATTTCCATTTCCGGAAACTTTTTAATTTTCTCTCTCTCTCTTCTCTCTCGTCCGCGCCTTCAGTATTGAAGAAAACCACCTGACCCGACTCGAACCCGGCCGATCCGACCCGACTTTTCCGGCCAACTGCGGCGGTCTCCGGCCGTGAAACTTGGTCAGCAGGGTCGCCTCCTCCGTATGGTTGTCTCTGTGGTGCTCTCTTGCGCCGATTCATCTCCACGGCGGCGCTGCAAGGTGGTGCAGCCTTGTGTTTTCGGACCCGAGGAGAAATCGGACCCGACCGGAAAACACAGTTCCGACGTCGTCATGGCTTCAGGCTTCTTGGGTTGAGTTCAGAACAAGCTCCCTGATCGATCCTTGGTGTTTGTTTCGACCGGTTTACGTGGAAATTCGATCAACTCGGATTGGATTACTGTTCACCGCTTGTGAGGTAGTTTTCGATCCCTTAAGCTTGTTTTCTGACTTCGATCCAGTTATGAAAGTTCACAAGCATGCTTAGATGAAGCTTTTTGATGTTGGGAGTTTTGTGAAATTTTGAGTTTTGACCGGCGGCGGTGCGCCACAGCCTGTGGCGGCGTTCCGACGGTGTTCCGGCCATGTATGGGACTGTTTCTGGTATTATATGTCTTCTACTCATCGATACGAGCGTTTCGATATATAAGATGCATATTTTGGAGTTCGTATGGATTTGTTCTGATTTTTGCCGTTTCATATCGGTGAATTTATTCGATCCGTGAGGATACGAGCGTCCGATCGACTTGTGGTTTGATCACATCGATCGTGGGCGTATTCCGAAGACTTTGGAAGATCTCGGATGTGGTTTTGCCTCGGTTGGCGCCACTTTGGGGATTTTAGTTCAAAACAGGGGTTTCGAACTTAAATCAAATGTGAATCATTACTAAGTTGGAACCATATGTGATTAGGTACTTGACGAAGTATTTGGACGAGTGGTTGGAGATAGTTTTGGTTCGGTTCTGTATTGAAGACGTAGCAGGAGTTCAAGGTGAGTAAATCTCACAAGGACCTTTATGAACAGAAGTACCATTATTGTTTTGGCGTTAATTAATTAACTGCAAACTATAGTTTGTATTAGTAGGCATTCCTGAGCGAATGACTACTAATAGGTTGCAGACGGTAACCTTGATGTTTGACTTCATGACCAGATGGGGTCTGAAGATCATGAGTCACAGATGGTGACAGATGGTGATCAATGGTTGAGCTGAGACCAGATGGGGTCTAAAGATTATAGGTCACAGATGGTGACAGGTTGCAGATGGCGACTTTGAGGTTGATTTCCTGACTAGACGGAGTCTGAAATCATATGTCACAGATGGTGACAGATCACATATGGTGATAGATCACAGATGGTGATCAAGGCAGGAAATAGGTAATCACGTCCTGGTTAGGACGAGTGATTACAATTTCAATAGAGTTCTAGTTTATCTGCCATGATAGCTTATGGGAGTAACGGTCGAGGTTGCTTGAGACTCATAGGTATGCAGCTTAAAGGAGAGTTCAGATGGCATTCTTCTTTAATTGTCTATATGAGACTTGAATTGCTACTTGATGGTTAAGTTAGCAAATAAAGCATGGTCATAATGGTGACTCATGTTGTCCTTTCTATGGAAAGGTTATGAAACGTTAGAAGGAAATCATGGCTGCATGTTTCCTTAAGTAGATTGATGTGAGTTGTTGATTGATGTTCATTAGTTACTCATACGAGCTTGAAGAAGCTTACCGGGTTTGTTGTTTGGCAACCCCGGTGCACCATTGTAAATGGTATAGGGGCTAATCCTGCAGGTCAGGAAAATCGTGGCTGAAGCTGAAGTAGCTTGTTAGCAGCAGGACGGATAGGAAGCAAATTTTGTTGGCTTTTCCAGTATATGACTTCCGCTATGCAGTAAGCTCTGAGGAGCATTTACGTTTTATTTTGTGATGACAATATAATTCGTAAATTTGTGTAATATATAACTCTGTGGAGCGAGTGTATGTTATTTGGATGGTTCAGTGTATCATTAAGTACTTGTTTTAAAGAAAGATGTTCCAGGTATTTGTAATGATGACTGAACATTCACGCATGTATAATTATGGGATTATATATATCGATTTTTATTGTTGTAAAAATCAGGGGCGTGACAGCTCTGGAACCATGATAAATATATTATTGATGATACGTTACTATATTATATATTATACTCTTATGATTTTGAGTGCACTATTTTTGTTTCCGTTATGAGTGTTTTGGCTTGTACTAGTACGTATGCATCATGCAAAATTTGATAAGTTTTGAAAGAGATTTCTACTAGGTACTCTCTTGGCATATCAATACCAGTAGGCTGTTTGGGGAGAAATCTGTTCCGTAAGAGCAAATTATGCATTGTTTTGTCTTTGCAGGTTCTGCATTGTTTGTTATATGGCTCTGTCACGCCCCGAATTTTGAATAATCAATTCAAATCCGAAACATGAATAATTACAAATACACATACCAATCTAAATTTTTCTTTCAGAGTAACACGCCTCACACCACTCAATATTACAAAACCCAACTCCTCAATTTCTTAATACAGCACACTCTCACAAATTCCAAATTGTAAAGTTCGAAATGAACATAACGAAACTCACAATAATGCTGTGACTCAAATGTCACTGCCCCAAGCAGCCCATCACCACCCTGTTTCTCCTGACCTGCAGGATTATCCGCTACACCATTTGAATAGTGTACCGGGATTGCAACAACACAAAACCTGGTAAGCTTTTGACAGCCCGTATGAGTAAACTTAAGGATTGCACAAATTTAAATTAAACAATTTCAACTCAAGCATATAAATTTTAGTAATATCACATCTAACAAAGACTACCACAAAACAACTCACTTTCTCACTCTCATACATATATATATATATATACTTATGAGTCTCAAGTAACTCCACGTTACCCTCATAAGATCACTCAACATTTGGCAGACAGACTAAAGCTCTAACTGATCACAACCACCAGCCCGGTGCGAGAGTGTGGTTCACGATTTAATGCTATTAGTAACCACCAACCCGGTACAAGAGCGTGGTTCACTAACAGATGCCATGGTCACCCCCGTGACCTATTGATCTCCACAGATCAATACATCTCCACATATCAAAAATTTATTGTTTCTCAAACAATAAGACTAAACACCTCACTCAATATAAGGTTTCCTCAACAAAATCCAACAATAAATATATATTTTTCACTTAAATAATATATGTACATAGACATTCACACAGGAATGCCTATTAATATCACTATAGTTCTCATGCAATAAAGCAATAAATTCATTTTATACTTAAATTCAATTTCTTACCTGTGAGCCGTAGCCCTATGAACCGTAGTAGATCGAGTTCATATTTTTCAAAACAATTATTTATTTCTTAAAAAATTTCCACAATTAAAGATAAAACTTTGGAACTTCGGTTCGTAAATAAACCATGTGCGATTTACTCACCTCGATACTCCCGCTGCGTCTTCAAATTAACACAATCACACCAAATCCGCTCGCCCAATTAAAAACCGTCAATCACCTAATCAAATGTGACTTGAATTTAGCCCACAACTCAAAACCATACTTAAATGACAATCCCACAGTCGGATTCTAAATTATACGAAAATCTGACGGACGGATTCTCACGAATCGCCTCTCGAATCACTATTTTGCAATTATACGAAGATCCAGCGGTCGGATCTTCGCCCATGACCACACAAAGTCACTGGGACAGTCATACAATCAATATATCAAAACTACAAGTCCATCAGACGGTCCGATCTTTACAGATCACAAATCGAACGATCGAAATTGATCGAAAACGTAAAAATTTATAACCTAATCATACGATCTCCAAAAATTATGAATTATATATGCAAACGATCGTATCGACACGTAGAACACAAAAATGGACATAAACTGTCCTTGGGGTGGCCGGAGGTCTCCGGAAACCACCATCACAGTGGCTGCACCGTCGCCCATCCAAAGTCAAAATTAGACAAAACTTCCAACACAAAAGATCTTCATCTTAACTTCAATTGAAACTTTCATACCTACACCAAAGTCAGATTATGAGCCAAAAAGTAGAATTTTACCTCGCAAGCAGAAGGATTCGAAAAACCCTAGATTCAAAAACTCCAAAATTCGATCACCACAGATCAAATCGCTGCAAGCCTTCTTGGCTGTAGCTTCTAATTCCTCTAGGGTAGAAAAGCCCTCATAGAACTCGAGCTATAGTGGCCGGAGCTGGGAGAACCAAGGCTGGCGATTGGAGGTGATTTCAGCTCTGCGGAGCGACTTCCCGGACTTGCAGCAGCCTCCACCGTGCTTCCCGTGCTATATGGCTTCCACATGCTTGTAGGAGGGAGTGTGGTAAACAAAACCCACTGAAGAAATCGACCTATCGTGGCCGGAGAAGGAAGAAATCGGCAGGCGAAGGTGAGGGGGCGAACCGGGGTCGGGACCGAAGAGAGAGAAAAAGTTTCCCATTTCGGAAACTTCTGATTTTTCTTATTTTTTTTCCTATTTAACCAAAATGGAAACTTTTTCCGAATGTGATAACTTCTTCATACGAACTCCGTTTTCTGTGTTCCGCACGTCCACGAACTCGTATCGACACGCTCCACGATTTCAGTGAAGAAAGTTTCCACAGAATCCTAACATATAAAAAGTCAAACTTCGTAACCCCCCTAAAACGTGCACTCTGAATAATTATTCGTCCGAAAATAATTCCACTCCACCCTCGAACTACGAAATCATACAAACGAACATTTTATTAATCCCAGGAAACATTTAGGAATTAATAACAAATTTCTGAGGTCGTACAGGCTCACATAGTGGGTTCGTCACCGACGGGTGACATCCACCTCTGAGAAGTTTGGGTCTCATTGGTATGTTATGTCTAGAGGGACCTAGAAAGTTCAGTTTGACTTGTTTTGATTGGACTCCATGTTCTATGCATTTTACTATATTATATATAAGTATGGAATGCCTTCCTATTTGTTATACGTGGTGTGTTATAGTTACTTCCTATTTGTATGGAATGCCTTCTCATTAGTAATTTGTTGTGGTTCCAGGTACCGAAGATGAATTGAATGCTTAGAAGACTTGGTAGCACTTAGTGGTTAGGTCGGCGTCCCCTAGAACAAAATTCAAGTTTATTGATTAAGATTGTTCTAAATTTTAGAATGGAGCTTCCGTTACTTTTTTATTTATTTATTATTATTTAAGTTTTTTTTTCAAGTGTACTAAAGTGAATTTCGAAGCTTTTCTTTATTTCAATTAGATTTAATAAAAATATAGTTTTGACCTCCAATTTTTGGGGCATGACACATTATGTCGTAATGTTGGTTCAACATTTTAATTTGAAATATAGTAGATAATTGATGAAATAAACATTTCTTAAAGTTTCATTTCAAAGTTCCATGTTTTTCTCTAAATTTCCATCATTTTTCTCAAATATTTACCAATATCGATATTTCCTAGATATTTCTATCAAAATTTCCATTTTTTGAACCGTCGATATTTCCTTAATATTCGATATTTTGGTCATTGCTCAACACGTACAAATTGCAAAGTGAGGGATTGGTGTGAAAGGAGGCAAAGCTAGGTATTAGTCTTGAAGAAGGAGGTGTAGCTAGAGATTGGTCCGGAAAGAGGCAAAGCTACAGATTGTTCTCGACCTACAAATCAAGCTTATTTTTTGAGAAAAAAGAATGCAGTGTTATAATTTTCATGAAATTTCAATGATAGTTAGTTTCGAGATTTGATTTTAGTAAGGGATTAATATTTTAGTCTGCAACGATATGTGGATATGAGAATTTCTTATATTTCATTTGAAATTTGATTGTTCTAATGAGAATTGATGAGTTATATGAGTATGACTGGTAAGGAGAGAATTTTATGACCTTACGGAGGAGTCAACAACATTAAAATTCTGCAACATACATCCAACCTAGGATTTTATAGATCTACGATCGGTAGCTTTAATTTCATGGGTATGTACTACCATATACACATGTGCAAGTTTATATTATGTGTATATGTAAGGTTAGGATTTTTTTTTTTCTAAGGCTTTTTTAGGATTAGTAGCTCTAGTTTCGTGATTGGATTGAGAAATACATTGAGGAGTGCATAAGTTATTATGGGCGATTAGGTTAATTTAATTTCATGACTCAATTTGTTTTGGTCTATAATCGCCCATTTGCCACATTTGGAGTGGAGGTGGCAAATGGGCTGCTAAGCCTGAATACAGCATGGGCCCGAAAAGGCCTGACCATGATTAAGAGTAGGCTGGGCTGCAAGATATATTGGGCCATGGGCTCAGTACAGCCTGACCGCTACATATTGCTGGTGGGCCTGTTACAAACACTTTCCTTTTATTTTTTTAGATATAAAAAATTTACAATGTTGAGAATTGAACATTAGAAAACTAATCTTAGATTCTTAGAAAATTAAGATTAAGAAAAGTGTTTGAGTCTTTTTTATTTTATTTTTATAAGTAGTTGAATAAAATCAACTTTCACTTTCAGTTACAAATATCAAAAAAAATATTCGTATTAAAATTTTAAAGCACCGCCCATTTATTGACCCAGCACGAGCCCGGGCCGGCACGATATAGCCTTAGGCCATGGTTCAGGTCGGGGTTAATGTTTAAGTAAATGGGTCAGCCAGAGTAAGGCACAAAGCACGAATAGGCCCACTTAAAAGGGGCCCGCTTAGAGTGAGAGATATACTTGCCCGTGGGGTTCTTTTTGGTGCAGGCTAGGCTTTGGAGCTAGTCTCGCTCGAGGAGTGAAATACGCGGAATATATGAAGTGATGAAAGTGGGAATGTACACCAGAATGTGGTTCACCTACTAAACAGAAAAAGTAGGACTAAAATTACAATAATATACAAAAAGGTTAAAATAAACTTGATATAACAAGATGTGTTTCCTATGTACAGTAATAGATTCTTGATGTCCATTCTAGAGAAGACACCCTCAATGTTAGAAATTGTAGGTTTCCACCATTTTCTAACTACTGCAATCTACTTCACTGGTATCTTTTTGGTTCAATGGAGGGAAATTGAACCCCCCCTGATCTAATCTAGTCCTAACTCATTTCACAAACCACCCACACCCCCCGAGACCCCGGCCCCCCGCTCTCCACTTTTTTTTTTTTTTTTAGGGGAGTTGGAGAAACAAAGGAATTCCATATATAAAGAATAAAAAGTAGCTAAAAGATCAACCCTTGTATCCAAAAATAAAATAAAAGTAAGAGTAAAAGTAATATATAGAACACATTCTCTCTGAACTAGAACGTGCCGCATGCATTTGAGACTTTTACACTTTCTGCTTGCTCTGTCTGGTAGCGTGTCCTCTGGGCCTTGTCATCGAACGGGGTGGTTATTTCCTCGCCGACTTCTCCATGTAGATGGATAAGCACAGTGACTTATACCTAGAGCACCTTGATCTTGAGTGATGGCATGAGTGAGAGCTACATCTGGTGCAGGATGGATTGATCTTAGCTGGAGGATTGATTGGATTGAATCAGTGAGAGTTGTAGAAGGGGATTGGGTCGTAGCAGCAAGCTAAGGACAGACTGTGTGGAGGCTTCGACGGTGGGAATGGGTTCAACCCGAGACACTCTCTTGACCAACCATTGTTGGGTTAACAAAGAAGGAGAGGCTGGAGTAGGGATATCCCATTTTTCGGGCTCTGTGAAGGCTCTTCTCTTCTGTCTGACAGGTGTGGCATCTAGCGAGATGGTGAGTTTGTGGGTGAGTAGTGCTGGCGATGCCTGGCATATCGGCATATGACCACGCAAACACTTCTTGCCTAGATTTGAGGAATGCTGTTAGCTCTTCTTGAAAATATGGGTCTATTTTGGAATCGATTTTGACTTTTCTTTCTGGTAGTGTATCAAAGATGGAGACCGATATCAGATCCTCCAAGGCATTCGGCCTTAGGGCCTTAAGCTTCCTCTTGTCTTCTTTCTTTTTGTTGCCAGTATCGCTATCTTCCTTGGTCTCGAGATCCTCCCTGGGATCATCAGGCTTGTAGGATGGGGAAGGGAAGTCTGTGGCCGAAAGTACTCTATGTCTGCTGCACACTCTTATGACGGTTAAGGAGTTACATTGTCTTGCTACTTTTTGGTCACCCCTGATTGTGAGGATACCTCTTAGAGTAGGTATCTTTATCATCAACATATGCCCTGCCATAAAGCATTGGAATCCCCAAATGGTGTCTCGCCCCAGTATGACGTTATAGGACGAAGGGCAATCAACAACGATGAAGTGTGTTGTCATTGTAGCGATAGTGTTACCTCCGCCGAGTGTGATACGTAAGTTATCCGACCCTAGGGGTTGTGTGATTTCTCCTACGAAGCTTATCAGGGGCTCGTGGTCCTGGCCGAGTTTCTTCTTTTTTCGCTTTAAACCTTCATAACAACTGCTGAGCATGACGCTTACCCTGCGCTACTATCGACCAAAACTCTATGGCATAGATAGTAGTCACTACTACAAAAATTGAATCAGACGACGGTTAAAAACTGTCGACTGATGCGGAGCTGACTGTCGTATATCTTGCTGCCGTCTGATGAAACATGATTTAGAGAACTGTCGTCTGAAGAACTCGGCATCCATGTCGACAGGCTGTCGATAGCTTGTCGACATCATTAACTGTCATGTGAACGTCACTCAGACAACGGACAACCTATGAACCAGTTGTGTGATGGTGATTCAGAAGTTATTTTTTTTGTTAAAACTATTGTGTGACTGTTATTCACAAAACTAAAACATTGATTGCATCCGTGATCTGTATTACTCTCACACAACAGTTTTTATTGTATGGCTGTTGTGAACATTGTGTATGTACAGCAAAAAATGAAATCAAAAATCACCAAATGAATAGTAATTACCAATATATATCTAATATTGTTATAATCCACATAATTGTACTGAAATGTATTAGACAATTTTGCCAAAAAGGAGCACTATGAATACATGGAAGAGAGTAAGAGGGAGAGAGAATGTGATGCCGCCTCTACAAAAAGACCAAACTCCAAATTGTCTCTCTTTGTGTCCAAATGCAACAAAATTAGTCAAACTCAAACTTGTACAACTTAAGCAAATAGTCTCCATCAGTTCATTTTCCAATTCCAATTCAGGTGAGCTGCAAGAGGTGATGTAGATTATTAGATCTAGATTGCAATACACTACTAGATGACTGACATACAAGATGTAGAAAAAGAAACTTACAATGTTATTCTGAGGTTTGCACCAATAGAATCCATCACTACTACAAAAAATTAATCACACAACACTAATCACACAACGGAATATAAATCTTCTGTTGTGTGTTTAAGTAAAATCTATTGTACAATGGTATTATTAATGTTCCGTTGTGTGAATGTCAACAAAGTAAAAACTTTTTTCTCAGAACTACATTGCACAACACAATTAAGTATTGTCCGTTGTCTGAGTCTTAAAAATTTAGCGGCAGATTTCCCTCCACTCTCGAGTCTTGGTTGCCTCTTGAAATCTGAAATTTGGGGTACTTAGTACAACGGTGCTTGACATTGTCCGTTGTGTGATTGAAAACTAGACACCAAATTTTGAGGAAGCTTGCTTGGATATCTTCCACTAGGTAAACCTTGTGCAAGATGTAAAAATCAGACAACAGAAGTTATACTTTTTTGTTGTGTGAAGTGGGAACATAGATGGCAGCATTTTGATCCAAAATGCAGCAGGTGGCATATTTCCCTCCATGTTTTGACATTTTGATTTTATGTCATACACTCTTACGACAGTGTGTTGTGTTTCTGTTGTGGGATGGACTTCAGAAGTAATATTTGAAGTTCAAATCATTTCTTTTCCTATCATTCTCTCTCTCCCCTGCATCATGTCCGAAAGAAAGAAAGAAAGAACAAAAGAACAAAAGAAGAAGAGAGCTAGAACCACTCAACCTGCTGAGCCTGAGCCTATCTCTCAGTTCGAAAGCCAACTATTTCCTCTCTCTCTCTCTCTCTCTCTCTCTTCTGTCAAAATACTGAGCCTGGGAGTCTCTCTCAGTGTAGCTCCTCGCTTCTATTCTTTCCTCCCCTATATACCGACCCAAATCCTCTATCTGATTTACTCTTCTCCTTGAAACCCTAATTCCCTAGTTGTTCTTAGGCTTCAGCGAGAAATTGGGGCTCGCTCTTCACTTCTCTATGAAACCCTAATTCACCTATGGTTATTGACGTGGCGGCAGAGGAGGAGAAGGACGCTGAGGCTTCGGAGGAGGGGGGATCGTCGCAGTCGGTGAGGCTGTGGAATCTGAGGAAGAGGAAGGCTCCAATTGGCGGTGGTGCAGGCAAGGGGTTGAAAATTGAGGAGAGAAAGGTGAATTACTTGGACCTTCCCCAAGTATAGCAACAGCCAGCAAGGCCCACCTCACCGACCTCGCTTCTCAGCCTCTGTGCTCGTCCATGGCTTCACCTTCAACACTAAAACTATGCTTACCTCTAAGAAAGAAGCCGAGTGCT
>BDJD01005039.1:0-92060 GCA_002564525.1 Rosa multiflora | reverse complement strand
TAGTTGTGTGAACAAACAACCAACAACAAAAGAAACAAAGTTCTGTTGTGTGAGATTCATAACACACAACAGAAACCAAATAGAGTAGTTGTGTGAACTAACAACCAACAACAAAAGAAAACAAAGTTCTGTTGTGTGAGATTCATAACACACAACAGAAACCAAATAGAGTAGTTGTGTGAACTAACAACCAACAACAAAAGAAAACAAAGTTCTGTTGTGTGAGATTCATAACACACAACAGAAACCAAATAGAGTAGTTGTGTGAACTAACAACCAACAACAAAAGAAAACAAAGTTCTGTTGTGTGAGATTCATAACACACAACAGAAACCAAATAGAGTAGTTGTGTGAACTAACAACCAACAACAAAAGAAAACAAAGTTCTGTTGTGTGAGATTCATAACACACAACAGAAACCAAATAGAGTAGTTGTGTGAACTAACAACCAACAACAAAAGAAAACAAAGTTCTGTTGTGTGAGATTCATAACACACAACAGAAACCAAATAGAGTAGTTGTGTGAACTAACAACCAACAACAAAAGAAAACAAAGTTCTGTTGTGTGAGATTCATAACACACAACAGAAATGAAATCATCTCCGTTGTCTGAGTAATCAACAGACAAGGGATATAATTTCACTTCAGTTGTGTGTTATTGATCTCAGACAACAAAGAATGGGTAATATCTGTTGTGTGTTATATATCTCAGACAACAAAGAATGAGTAATATCTGTTGTGTGTTATGAATCTCAGACAACAAATAATGAGTTATATCTGTTGTGTGTTATGAATCTCACACAACCGTGAATTCTTTCTTCTGTTGTCTGAATGTACCGACACATCTGCGCGCATGCCATGCCAGGCAGATGCTTGCGCAAAATTCACACAACGGAAACAGATATTCTGTTGAGCAAAGTATTGTCACACAACGGTGAAATCACCGTTGTCTGATTTTTCAATCACACAACACTCGTTTAGACCACGGTTAGTTTGGTCATCAGACAACAGAAAATCACCGTCGTCTGATGACCTTTCTGTAGTAGTGCATGGAGAATAACCGGCAAGAGATTGCAAGCTACAGAACAAAAATTGCCAGTGCATGCTTCCCCATCCACTCCAATACAATAGTTGGATGCCGGTAGCCACAAACATCAACCTGCAGTAACAACCAATACCTCAGGTTATTGAGAATCAAGAAAAATTGTGAAGTAACATTACATGATTAGAAAGATTCCTACCATTATGTAAATTCCAGCAAAGATAATGCCGGCAGAACCAGCTGCCATATACATGTTCCACTGAATGTGTAGAGAGCCTTGTTTATATGCATATCTGAAAACATGGAAGTAGATAGTTTAGAAACAAACACAACACAACGACTTTGACAGTTGCTACTACATACAAGAAAATTATGAACAAGTCCCTTACCAAATAAGTCCAAGGCAAGGCCTAGACTACGACAGACGTGGATGACATAGTCTAGTGCAAAAATCTGTTCTGATGACCTTAAAAGTTAAAATGGTTAATGATGTGACCGTAATGCAAACCAACCAAGCAAGTAATTAACAATGGCCATCAATGATAGATATGTCACGTTTATCATCAATGCCATAACCTTGAGAAAGAGGTCACATACATTCAAAATTGAGCATATAGATATGATAAGAAATGAAGCAGAAAACTAAAAGAACGAAAAGGTGATTACTACTTACAACTGAAGTTTATACTTCCTGAGCAGAGATGATCCTGAACTAACAGTACCATCACCCTTTAGCCAAATCTCGCACAAGGCAGCTACTAAATATCCTATTTCATCATTCACCAACAATTTCCCATCATGTACCTGTTGCATAGAACCTCATGAACATTAGAAAATATATATAAGTTCTGCTTCTTTCACATGAATCCAATTAATGCACGCAATAACCAAGAATATCAAGATCTTACCTCAACATAATCTGCAGCCTTGACCACAATTTTTTTTTATAAATACATCGCCCGAGCTAATGCCAATTTCCTGCATATTGCACAGAATGCCCAAGGAGAAAGTGTCAAAACACTATATATCACAAAGTTCTTAAAAACAACAAATACCAATTCACTATTAATATATAAGATGTTATACACACTACCTGCAAGATTAGAGGTGCCTTGAAAATTACTATATCTGCCAAAGATAGTAGAATGGATACCAGCAAGCAGACTAAGATTATATCATGGTCTATCTGCTTGCTAATTCAGTGTAGAAAAACCAATGGTTCTTTCAGGGACTTCTTGTGGGAACATCTGTAAAAGTATTAGTAAAAGAATCAGTATTGCATCCAAACTGTCCGAAAAAAAAATTGTAAATAGGATATTCGAGTAATAGCAGTTTAGTCCATCACCTGCAGTAGCATATAGTGAGTTGCACTGCATTTCGCTCCAAAAGCTCAGTCAAAGCTCTCAAAAAGAACACAAAAGAGTGGTCAAGTTTGAAGCAAAGACAAAAGAACCCTCGCTGACTTTAACTTGGAAATTTTACTTTGACTTTCAATCAAATACATTGAACGTTCGAGAAAATTAGAGAATCTAATGACTCCATGAAATGAAATCCAAAAATTAAAAGGACTTTTATACATTGGTATAGGTGTAAATGGACAGCAAACTAAATGCATAAGGAAATCCTATAAAGCAATTACATCAAGTACTATTGATCAGAGAGATTAAAAACAAACCATCCTCATTCAACTATAACAAAAGCCCAGTTTTGGAAATAGCAAAATATTAAAGAAGTTACGATTTCAATAAATCCACACTGATTAGAATGTGTGAGAAGCTCAGTATTCTGTTTTTCCAAAGGAAGAACTGGAGAAGTGAAATAAGAACAAATTCGTAACATACAAAACTTAACAGAGAAAGCAAGAGAAGTTGCAATTACAAAACAAAGTAATTCAATTCAAATAGAAAATAATAACATTCTTCTACTTCAACTAAAATCTGATTACCCAAAACACTAACACTTCTTTCATTATTCATGCATATGTTCTAAACAATAAACCTCACTATAAATTTTCTCTCAAGATATAAAAAAAAAAAAACAAAAACAAAAAAAACAAAATTAATACTTACAGTTGTAGGCAATGTGGAAAGATGTCGGATATAGATTCAGCAGTTGGCAAATCAGCATCTCTCCAGGCAAAAGAACCAACTTCATCATTTTGAAGCTGCTCTCCTTGCAAGTATACAAGACTCAGCTTATACGATTCAAGCAATTTACAAAACTTCTCTTTGCGATTAGTCAGAGTTTGAACCTACATTCAAAGAGTCAAGACATTGCAAAATTAGAAACTAAACTAAAACATCCAATTCACTTAATAAGCTGAGAACAAAAACGTGCTTCTAATAACATTCAAGGAAGAAGAACACTACAAGTTCCCTGAGCATGAAACATTGTTTCCCTGAAGACCACCAACAGAGTTGGGAACAACAAAGAAGCTCAAGCTCCTCACACAAAACTTAAAAAAAAGCCCAAAAACCATCACATCCCCTAGTTTACAACACTGAGACAGGCCTCAATTTTCAACTTCATGATCAAAAATTCCAACTCTAATCCACCTAGTAGCTAACATTCAAGGAAGAAAAACCAAATCTACTGAGAATGATCAACTCCCAGAACCAAAATCTCTCTAGAAACCCAGCATACAGTAGCAACAAGATCCAGAACCCAAAAAAAAAGAGACCCAAAAAAGGATGAATTAACCAACTTTGTGTCACTGAAACAAGCAATTGAGGAAAAAGCCCCCAACTTTGAATCCCAGAAAACTTGAAATTGAGAAAACAAGGATACCTATATGAGAAAACATGGAATAATCAATGAAGCTGAGAGAAAACTCACCGGCCCAGAAGATTGAAGAACAGAAAAAATTGAATGAGACCCAAATGAGGAAATTCAGGAACTTGAACAATCCAGAAGAGAATGGCGACGAAGAATCACAAATAAGCTTGAAGAACACCATGAAAACGTAAACAAGCTGAGAAGCAACTATCTAATTTCCTCATAACCTAACCATATCAATATATCAAGCAAACAGAAATTGATCGACTGCAAAGCCTTAATACCTGCTTACCCATAAACCTTCAAGTTCTGAGTTTTCGCTCCGGGTTCTGAGTCTTAACAGATTTCTCCAACGGCTTCGCTCCAAGGGAATCGGGTCGAGCTGAATAAAATCGATCTCAGTTCACCATCTCAATCCCGTTCGCGGTCTACCATCATACTCGGAGAGATGAGATTGGTTTGGGAGAGTGAGATTTTGGCGAGAGAGTGAGCTAGCTAGGGTTTTGATTTTGGGTTGTCTATTGAGAGTGAGGTGAGTCGAGAAAGGGCTTTGGCCTGTTTCGGGTCTATCGAGAGAGAGAGAGAGAGAGAGAGAGAGAGAGAAGGTTTCGGTATTTGTGTCCGTCTAGTTACTTTATTTTTTTTTTCCTTGTTTTTTTTTTTTTTTTTGCTTAGGTTTTTTCCTTGTAGGGTTTCAACTAGGTTTGTGATGAGGTCCTACCAATTTAGACAAGGACTCACACAATAGATTTGTCTAAGAATGTGGTATGAATGCAGTCATCTAAATTTAGGATTAGTCTCCTATTAATTTGGCTTCCCTCTTTGGGGAGCTGAAGGAAACATCGTGGTGGGAAATCTCCCTCCTT
Organism: Rosa multiflora; assembly: GCA_002564525.1. NCBI lineage: Eukaryota > Viridiplantae > Streptophyta > Magnoliopsida > Rosales > Rosaceae > Rosa > Rosa multiflora. Next base: position 87,377 of record BDJD01005039.1, on the reverse strand, counting down.
TCTATCAAACGTATTAATCAGACCACAGTTTTATTGTTTCTCGTTGTATGATTAGCACCTGTTGGGCAAAATTTTGGACTTTGAGATGGGATTTGGCACCACTGACATGGTGGGAAAGTTGTCGTTCAATTTTTTTTAGGGCAGTTCTGTCCTGAAACATTGTCTGAATTTGATTCATAATTTCATATCAGACGACAGGTTTTACAAAAACGGTGTCCAAAAAAAAAAATTAATCAGACGGCAGAAAACTATAATGTGTCATCTGAGAGGTGTCGTCTGATTCAATTTTTGTAGTAGTGAGTTGATTACCATGGTGATCAAGAAGGGGTCATTGTGGTGGTTCCTTATGGTGTCCTCCTGGCGATTGAAGGTGATCATGTCTCATTCCACTTGTGGAGTGTTGCAACCATAGCTGAGTCCCAGGATTTCTTGTCCAAGTGGGCATTGGCGCTTCGGTAGGTGAAGAGTCTCGGGGCGGGGTGCACTGCCGTATATAGTCAATATTTATCCATAGACCTCGATGGCATTGGCTCCTGTGGCAGGAGTGCGATACTATTAGAGTTTACCATTTTGGATGAGGTGTTCGATGCTATTCTTAAGTGAATAACAGATATTGGTGGGGTGCCCACTTCCTCATGGTAGGTACAGTACTTACTGTTGTTGCGCAGCTTTTCGTATCTAGGTCTTTGCTTTGGTTAGCGCATGATGATATCCCTATAGTTGTTCCAGATATCTTCATAAGAGGTGGTGAGAGTAGTCTAGATTTCATAACTGGGTCCGTCATATTTTGGTACCTCACTATAACCGCAGTGCATCACGTTATCGACTACTTGATGAAGTGTGCTTAGGTTTCTCAGAGCTTTTTTCCTGTCTCTCTTATCACTGCAATAGTTGAGCTTCTCTCGTGGTGTCCTTTCATTGTGCTGAGTAGGCTTGTCTCTGTTGCCATCCCTATTCCTATTATCGGTGTTCCCGTTGGTGAGCTGGGGTACATTGACAGGATTGGTGCTGGTGCCCGTATCGCAACCAAAAGTATTGTACTCGACCTGGGCAAAAGTAATGGCTGCATCGAGTAGGTCATCATAAGTGCTAGAAGGATTGTGATTGATTTGAAGCAGGAAATATCCTAGCTGAAGGGCTTGCTTGAACTCTAATGCTGCCAGGGTTGGATTGAGAGAGCGGCACTGGGGAGCCTGTTTCTGCCACCTTCACACAAAGTCTCGCAAGCACTCTTTGGGCCTCTGTTTGAGTCTAACCAGGTCGGGTGTAGTGCAATAGCCACTGCTGCATAAAATGAATCATCGGAGGAACTTGTCCCCAACTTGGAAGATATCGATGGAGTTAATGGGCAAGTTGAGGAACCAGCGTAGGGCTTATTATGTCAATGTTTCTTCAAATGTGTGGCAAGTCATGGCGTCAGTGTATCGTGTCCCATGCAGCAAGGACTGAAATATCTCTGAGTGCCATTGTATTTCTTGATTTTGAAAGGTTTTGCTTCCTGTAGGCGCTTCTCAGTATGTATCCGAGGTATGAAAGGCCCAATTTACCTTGGAACCCCACCGTTATCGGCTGCCAGCCAGACCTGTTCTCCAGTACTTTTCAATCCGCTCTTGTAAAGCAGCGATGGTTTCACTTATCTAGATCAGCAATCTTGTGTTGGGATCAGCTGGAGGTACGAACAGTGGTGGTGGTTATGGCCGTGCTGGTACCTGATGTGCCTGCCATGTCAAGTACAGGTTGAGGTGGCAGTGGCAATGGTGCCACACTGAGGTGGGTGGGGAACAAAGGTGAGTTGAGGTAGACTATTTGTGTGCCCGTGCTCGCATTCCCTTGTGTAGGTCCTGCGAGAGCTCCAGAAGTTTCAGTTGTTGAGGACGGAATGAAGGTGCCAGCAAGACTGGTACCCAGCTATGTGGTTAGGAAGGCTTCTAGTGTATTGACACAGCTGATGGTAGGTATTGGAGTTTCTTGTTGGCGGACCCTGTCAAGTACTTCGTTGTTTGTGATTCTCTGCTGAAGTGCATCACGAATAATGAGGTTCTAATTGGCCATGTTTTCCATCTGCCTACGGGATTCCACAGCAGCTAGGTGCTCAGCCTCAGCCCGTGCACACGACTTCATAAGGTGACACTTGGCTATCTCGGGTGTAGTGGCGGGGTCTTTCGTTACAACAGTGGAGGTCTCGCCGTTAGGGCTCAGGGAAATCGAGGGAATGATAGACCTCGCGAGCGGCGTCCTCGAGTGGGTGATCATCGTCATGTGCATCAAGGGTGCTGGTAGTCATTGATAGAGTGTGTTGTCCTGTCAGCAAGGATCCGAGGGGACTCCTTCTGGTGCCAAATGTTTCAGTTGTATAGACGGGTAGTCCGATCTAACTAAATCAAGTGATGTGCTTTGTCACTATCGCTATTAGAGGGGAAGACCGGGTGTGCCGACCTTAGACGCTCTGATGCCTAAGTCAGTATCGTTATGAGATAAACATAATGGAGAGCGATAGTAAACAGTTACCTCTTTTAGTTGTTGGAGATGACCCATTTGTAATGGATTTTGAGGAGCATGGTTTCGCTGTTTTCAGTGTGGGACATTTGAGCTCTCGATATCGCCCAAAGTGGGTATTGGAATCCCTGCCTGGGAGCATGTTTGTTACTCTTTGAGGCTAGATGAGCCTTGTGTTTCTGATATTTGTGCCTGGGAGGTATACATACCAACAATCTGAATAAACAAGAGTACTTCATCCTAGTCCAGTTATTACAATTCAGACCAGTCTTTTTATTTGTTCTCATTTGTATATGTACTTTTGTACTAACATGTACTTATAGTGGTTCACCTCTATGTACAGGAATGAAAATAAAGAGATATTTCCTACATCGACTTCTGCAAATTTCTTAAAAATTCTTATGTTTGGTCCAAAGAATCCACATGTAGGTATCAAAGCCTCAATTTGTCCAAGTGAAGGAGTAACAAAGACAAGTTTCCATAAATTTCAAAGTGGAAATTACTTAGGTCCATAAATTGGTATAAACTTGTGTCTAAATTCTCTGATGTTTGCATCCATTCGACAATTTAATCCATGCACAATTTAACCATTCAAAAGTTGAGTCATCATTAAAGATAATCCCTGAAAAATCAATTCAAAGAGAAATGGTTTACTCATTTGATTGCATTAATCAAATGGATGATTAATTATGAGACGGTTAACTTTCACTAAAATTGTTCATTTGTTTTATACAATCGAATGATTAAACAATTTCTGTTTACACTGATTTTTTTGCAGAGATGATCTATAAAGGTCAATGTAACTTTTGAACTATTAAATCATATAATACAATATGACCAACTTGTTTTTTCTTGCTAATAAGAGCCTAAAACAAACCGACTCAGGGAGGGGGCCTGGGTCTCTATTCTTTTAAGAGCCAAGGGTAGTGTAGTACTACTATTCCTGCCATTGGCCTAACCTTACTCTTTGTTTAAGACATTGAGCAAAGAGAGCTTGTGGGAGAAGTTGGCTGAAATAAGGAAATACTACTACTACTACTACTACTACTACTACTACTACTACTGCTGCTAGGTGAATCACCTATAATTTATCTTATATAGCAGCTGATATGGCATTGTGACACTATATACGAAAACTTTTTTTTTTCTCTCCGACTGTTAAAGTGATTATGTCGCTGGATTCTAGGTGATATACCGAAACGCGCCTCACCTACTAATTAAACAGAAAACATAAGACTAAAATAACAATAATATACAAAAAATGTTCAAATATAACTTACAACAAGATGTGTTTCCTCTATGCAATTAAAATTCTTGGTCTCCATTCTAGAGAAGACTCTTCAAAGTTATAAATTACATATTTCCACCATTTTCTGGTGCAATTTAGTTCATTTGTTTTTGAACCCTTGATCTAATCCAATTCCCTCACCCTCTTTTTTTTTTTTTTTTTAGAAGAAACAATAATTTCATTAATGTAGTAATCTACAAAGAAACCTGCCATGCTTGGCTCGATAAAAGTGAATTCTCCATGTAGAGAGTAAAAAGCAGCTAAAAGATCAACCCTCGCATCCAAATTTCAACTGTATAGTAACGAAACTCAAACAAGCAGCCAAACTCCCCTTCCTTCAACTGTCACTACCGAAAGTCAAGACGTGTAGACATCGTCGCCTAGTGAATTAAAAACCTTGAAGTAATGAAGTAAAAAAATATGGCCTGAATAAAAACTAACCACAATCCCTTGAGACAATCGAGAATCCTTGTTGAAAGCTATACAGGTATTAGGCCAGCCAACCATGAAACTCCAATCCCTTGCCTTAGAGATTCCCCAGATCGATCGACAGCAGTGTCATGCCAATCCTTCAACAACAAAGCCAAAACAGATGGAATCCGAACAAGTAACTGAAAAACATAAATGGAAGCTTCACTGACAAAGGCGTAGCTACGTGTTAGGGGCCGCACTTGTAAGGCCGCAAGCAACCTTGTCCCGGGTCATTCGTCAAGCCTTTGGTTGGTTTGCTTGCATGCTAGGGTTGTTTTGGTAATTTACAAATTATGTAATTTATTTTATTTAGGCATTTAGTCTCCTCAGCCTTTGTCATGTTTCCTCCTGCCAAGTTCATGTAAGTCCGATATGCTCTTTAGGAGGGGTTCCTAGTCGGCATAGTTTGGACTACGGAACTAGTATAGGTAAGCACATGTACTTTTGCCTCCCTTACCATCTTGCCACCAATAAAAGAGGAATTATTCAATCATCTGTGTCTTGTGAGATTTCTCCTTGATCTTTCCTTTCGATTACTCATATTTTCTTCATGGTTGCCAAACATTTATATAATTGTGTTCTTGCTTGCCACTAGCACCCTTTTAATATCGTGTGGTTTTCATTGTTCCTTGGAAGGTACTAATTTGGCTGACTTGCTTACTTGCAAGTGTCGTGCGGTCCTCTTTGCACATTGCAAAGTTGGCCCGTGATGGTTGGTATCAGAGCCAACTGGGCTCAAGAAAGCTCACTACGATGACAGGCAAAATGACAAACCAACAGAGATTCAATTGGTATGACCAACAACTTGGAGAACTTGCCGGGGTGCTGGACAGATTGATTGATATCATTAATGTGTTGGACCGCGTCGACCTAGATGGGTTGGCGGCGCGGATGACAGAGGTGGAGAGCCTAAAGAATCGAGTTGTGGCCCTTGAAAAATGTAAAGCTCGAGGAGGGGGAAGGGAGAGAGATGAGGAAGAAGCTCCCATTCCGAACGAGCAAATGGGGGCGATGAGTGATGCCCTTGACACACTCCAGGTGACCGTGGACAATATGGCAGAAGATGTCCAAGCCACCATTGATGCTTTCAGGAATGAGCTAGTGGAGATGAATACTAAGCTCAACCTAACCATCCGTGCGATGGGAAACCAACCTGTGACAGACTATAGGAAGGTAAAGATACCAGAACCTCAAGCTTTTGGAGGGGCGCGAGATGCTAAGGAGCTTGAGAATTACTTATTTGATATGGAGCAATACTTCCGAGCAGTGCCAGATTCTGAAGAGGTAAAGGTGAACATGGAGACAATGTATTTGTTGGGAAATGAGAAACTATGGTGGAGAACAAAGTACAATGACATTCAAAGAGGAGTATGCACCATTGACAATTGGGAGGATCTTAAGAATGAGCTCAAAGCTCAATTTTTCCCCGAGAATGTAGAATACATTGCCAGACGGCAACTAAGGGAGCTCAAGCACACCAACAACATCCGAGACTTTGTGAACAAGTTCTCTGTGCTCATGCTTGACATCCCGAACATGTCAGAGAAGGATCAGTTGTTCTATTTCCTCTAAAGCTTAAAGTCATGGGCGAGGACAGAACTTCAGCAACAGAGGGTTCGAGATTTGGCTTCTGCTTAGGTTACTGCCGAAAGGTTGACGGAATACACATTGAAGAGGACTCTACTAAGAAGACATAGCCATTTTCGAATGCGAATGCCAACAGAAATATAAGGCCTGGACCGAGCAGAAGTGGGGGAATGGAGTCCAAATTTTCCAACTCAGGAGGAGGGGACAGGAGAGCAACGAATGCGAGGGACGCGGCAACATCCAAGCTTGCTGCCTCGACAGGGGTCTTCAGCCCTCAGCCTTTTAATCCCTCAGGCTATGCTCCAAAGCCACTAGCATGCTTCTTATGCAGAGGACCCCATAGAGTGAATGAATGTCCTCACAAGACTACTCTCTCTGCCCTACAGGCTCATATTCAACCGAAAGAAACAGAGGATCAGCAAGAGCCAGAGGAGGAACCTGGTCACATGGGAGCTCTGAGATTCTTGGGTGCTGTGGGGAAGCAACCACAATCACCTAAAAAGTCCCAAGCTAAAGGCTTGATGTTCGTAGATGGTAGTATTAATGGGACAGTAGCCAAGAGTGTGATGGTTGACACAAGGGCCACTCACAACTTTGTGTCAGAGACTGAAGAAAAGAGGTTAGGGCTAAAGTTGGAGAAGGATGTCGGCCGCATGAAAGCCGTGAACTCTAAGGCCTCACCCACAACTGGACTAGCTCGAGGGGTATCACTCAAGTTGAGTCACTGGCAAGGGAAGTCTGACCTCGTAGATGTTCAGATGGACGACTTTGATGTCATATTGGGGATGGAGTTCTTGTTGGCGAACAAAGCTATTCCCATTCCTAGTGCCCAACACTTTCTCATTATGGGAGAAAGGCTGTGTGTGGTTCCAGCAAGAATCGAACAACTAAGTGAACCCCGTCTCTTGTCCTCCCTCCAGTTTAAGAAAGGCGTGAAGCGACATGAGCCTACCTATGTAGCACTTCCCCTGATAAGGGATGAGACTAAAGGAGAAGTGATTCCGAAGGAGATTGAGGGGGTATTGGAGAGCTATGTAGATGTGATGCCCCCTGAACTTCCCAAAGAATTACCCCCAAGGAGGAGTGTGGCCCATGAGATCGAACTGCTTCCAGGGGCTAAACCATCTGCAAAGGCCCCTTATCGAATGGCTCCCCCAGAACTGGCGGAACTTCAAAAGCAGCTCAAAGTCCTACTCAAGGCGGGATTCATTAGACCCTCTAAAGCCCCGTTTGGTGCTCCCGTGTTGTTTCAAAAGAAGCACGATGGAAGTTGGAGATTGTGTGTGGACTATCGGGCTCTCAACAAAGTCACGGTGCGCAACAAGTACTCGATTCCTATGATTGCAGATCTGTTTGACCAACTCAGTGGTGCCAAGTATTTCACAAAGCTAGACCTCCGCTCGGGGTACTATCAAGTTTGCATTGCGGAAGCCGATGAACCCAAGACAGTGTGCTTCACCTTTTATGGTGCCTTTGAGTTCCTAGTGATGCCATTTGGGTTGACCAATGCGCCAGCCACATTCTGCACTTTGATGAACCAAGTCTTCCACTAGTACTTAGACAAGTTCATGGTGGTCTATCTAGATGGCATTGTGGTGTACAGCTCTACCCTAGAGGAACACGTAGAGCACCTGAAGCTGGTGTTCCAACGATTGCAGGACAATCAGCTGTATGTCAAGCGCGAGAAGTGCTCCTTCATGTAAGTGACCATCAAGTTTCTAGGTCACATTATTGAAAGGGGTCAAATCAGGATGGATATGGAAAAGTAGAAGCCATAAAGGAGTGTGAAAGAGCTACGTTCTTTTCTTGGCCTGGCTAATTACTACCGACTTTTTATTGAGAACTACTCGAAGAAGACAATCCCCTTAACTGAGCTCTTGAAGAAGGGAGTGACATGGGATTGGAGTAGTGATTGTGGGAAGGCCTTTTAAGATTTGAAGAAGGCCGTGATGGAAGATCCGGTCTTTGCCTTACCCGACCTGAATCAGCCATTTGAAGTTCAAACACATGCGTCTGACTTCGTCCTAGGAGGGGTCTTACTGGAACGGGGGCATCCCGTTGCGTATGAAAGTCATAAACTCTCAGAAGTTGAGAGAAAGTATACGGTTCAAGAGAAAGAGTTGCTAGCCATAATTCACTGTTTGAGGACGTGGCGACACTATTTATTGGGGTCAAAGTTCCTTGTGAAGACAGACAATTCTGCCGTCAGCCACTTTTTGACCCAGCCAAAGTTAACTCCAAAGCAAGCTCGATGGCAAGAATTTCTTGCAGAGTTGGACTTCCAGTTCGAACACAAGGCTGGGCACACAAAACAAGTTGCTGATGCTCTAAGTCGCAAGGCCGACCTTGCCACCCTCAAGGTGTTGGCCTCTTTGTCGAGTAGTATCATTGCCACAGACATCAAGCAAAGTATCAAGGAGAGTTTGGAGAAGGATTTCATGGCGCAGTCCCTCATAAAAATAGTGAAGGAAGGGAAGAGCCGTCGATTTTGGATGGAGGATGGCATATTGATGGCCAAAGGAGGACGATGTTTGTTCCGCAAGCTGACGGACTACGAAGAATGCTCATGAGAGAGTGTCACAACACCTTGTGGGCAGGTCATCCTCGATGGCAGAGAACCCACGCACTTCTCAAGTATGGTTACTACTGGCCCCAGATGCGGGACGATGTCACGGAATACACCAAGACTTGCTTAACCTGCCAGCAAGACAAGATTGAGCGTCAAAAGACTCCAGGGCTATTGGAACCACTGTCTATTCTGACTCGCCCGTGGGAGAATGTCTCCCTTGACTTTATTACTAACCTCCCGAAGGTAGGAGACTTATCAGGCATCCTGGTGGTGGTTGACAGGTTTTCGAAGTGTACCTACATGTGCCAGAACAAGCATAATTAGCTATAATGAGCCACGCTCATTGTACCGCCAGAGGTACCGACTCTCACCAAAGGGGTGACCTGTGAAGGCACGGCCAGGCGGGCTAATGCTCGAGCCTTGGATCGCCCCTAGATCACCGCTGGCGTGCCGCCATGCGCCTCGTCAAGATAGCATCAGAAGCTCCAGACACTGGGGATCGAAGCACATCAGTCGCACATCGAAAACAAGAAGAGGATCAACCTTCCCCTCACCTATAAAAGGTTATCTCCTCTCTCCTCATTAATTACGCATTTTCTACTCATTTATTGTTATGCTGCCTATCTGCGTTGACTGACTTAGGCATCGGAGAAGTGAAGACCGCCCAACGCGGTCTCCCTCTGACGCCCTGTCTTTCGTGTGACAGCTAGCGGAGGCCATCAAATCCTCAGAGTAGCGGTCTGCCCATCGGACCCGCGTTAAACGAAAGATCAGCTACCGCCGGCTTTGAGCATTAACATTGGCGCCATCTGTGGGACCCTTGAACAAAAGGTCATCCCGCCACAATCACCATGACTAACGGTAGCGGGGGAAATGCTGAAGAGCAGGCAGACCAGTCAGCCATTCCCCAACCCACCCGCCCAGCGGTAAACGTAAACCGCGCATTATTCAGCACCCCAGTAAACCCTGGCGGTGAGACAAACCCAAGTAGCAGCCGCCCACCAGGCCAAGACCTCTCCTCTCTCTATGAGCTGGCACTGGCAGATCTTCATACGGCAAACAGAGAACTTGAACAAGAGCGCAAAGAAAAGGCCGAAGCCCAAAAGCAGGTGGCCACGTTGGTGTCACGTTTTGATCAACTGAGAAGAACGCTGGAGGTAACAGCCAACCCGGCACGGAGCGAGCAGTCACGGAGCACCAGGCATAGCCAACCTAGTACCGGCGCATTGATACCAACACCAGTGGTGCATATGCAGGTCCCGCTGGACCCACCAGAGCTATTGGGAAATGGGTCGCCCCCCCGTGCCCCAGTTAATGTTAGAACAGGAGGCAGAACCAACATTGCAACCCCACCGCTCGAGACCAAGGGTATGAACCGAGGGAAACCCACCCACTCCCAGACAAGGATCAATCCAGCGGAGTGCCCGGCCCGGCCCCGCTGGCTATGCAACCGCTCAAATACTGGAAATGATGCAGCAATTGGAGCAAAGGTTAATCCGAGTGGAGTCAGGCACCCCAACGCCAATTTCAAACCCACTTTTTGTGTCCAGGCCAGGACCATTCACTGCTGCAATTTTGCAGGCTGTCAGACCGGCGCATGCAAAGACTCCAAAAATGTCACATTACAGCGGTAAGACTGACCCCTTCGTCCATATGGACACCTTCAAGAAGGTCACCAACAACAAGGGATTCGATGATGCCACCCTATGCCACTTGTTCAGCGAAACGCTGGACAATGAAGTAATGAATTGGTTCTTCGAATGCCCGCCAGGATCCATTGACTCATTCCAGGCATTGGCACATGCTTTCCTCTCTTAATTCATCCTACTGTCCGCCGGACACCATAACACAAGCCAATTATTCAACGTCAAGCAGGGTACGGAGGAAACACTAAAGGCATTCGTCATAAGGTGGTCGGCGGCAGCATCTCAGTGCCGTGACCTTGATAAAACAATGGCGTCGGCGGCTTTTAAGCAGGGACTCCTCAAAGGGCCATTCCTCTATCACCTCAACTACAATCATCCAAATGCGGTGTACGACCACCTCATGAGTGAGGCGGTCATTCATGCCCAAGCGGAATTCTTCACATATGGAGAAACCTCACCGCCACTAGCAACGCTAGTAAAATCGGCGCAACCCTCCTCTAGTTAGCAGGGGACAGCTAACAAAACCCCCAACACACCGCTAACTGACAAAAAGAGGGAGTGGCAACAGGGCCAGTACCAGAAGAAGCGACAGAAGGACCAACACTACAAGGGAAACCGCCCATCCCATGGGGACAACCGCAACAAACAGACGGAGTCCTCTCAGCGGTACGCAGTATTTGCTGTCCTCACAGCCTCATATGAGGAAATATACACCAATGCAAGGATCAGATCCCACCGCAAGCCAAGAAACACCGGAAGATGGTGAAAATACCATGATGACAGCAGTCACAATACCAACAACTGCAATGCTCTCAAAACAGCCATTGAGACCTTGTACCGGGATGGCAAGATGGAGCAATTCAAGGTGCGTCAACCGCCACCTGTGATCGCCGACATTGAGCCCTTAGGCCGCATCAACACCATCGATGGAGGTGCTCCAATCCCCAACATGTCTCACAGGGCAAGAAAGCGTTATGCACAAGCTAATCACCCAAAGGAAGTCTGCAACATCCGCTACGAGAGATCCGCAAAACTCCCAAAGTCCGGTTGGAAGCCTATTACCTTCTCAGAGGAGGAGGAACGCGGAGTAAATTTGCCCCATGACGACCCATTCTTGATCGACACCATTCTCGGTAAAATGTCAGTCAGGAGGATCCTGGTGGATAGCGGATCCGCTGTCAACGTCATATTCAGCGGTTGTTACAACGACCTTAAGAGAAACAAAAAGCTCCTCCAAGATCATGAACCACTGCTCAGCTTCTCCGGTGACGTCACGCAACCGCTGGGTTCTAACTATATGCGGCTAGTTATCAGTACTAGTCCATGTGTGGCGGAGATACATACGGAATTCATAATTGTCGATTGTTTCAGCTCGTATAACGCCATCATTGGTCGGCCAGCACTCAACAAGCTCAAGTGCATCATCGCTGGATACATGCTTCTCATGAAATTCCCCACACCCAACGGCACAGGCTGTGTCAGGGGAAGTCAGCAGTTGGCACGTGAATGTTATTCAACTACTATAGCACGATCAACCCGCCGCCATGAGATCCTAGTGGTAGGGAGCCAGGTACCGCCACCAAATATCTTTGAGGATCCCAGGGATAACGAAAAGAAGTACATAAAAAAGGAGCCGGTCAACCCAGAAACATCATTAAAAGTTGTCAGCATCTCTGACGAGCACCCTGAGCGGACAATCCGCATAGGCGCTCAATTAGACCCAGAGCTAGCGGCGGAGTTCACTCAGTTCCTATGTGACAACGCTACGGTCTTTACCTGGTCATATGCAGACATGCCAGGTATCTCCCCTGAAATCATCACACACAAGTTGAGCATCAAACCATCCTTCTATCCTATCAAGCAGAAGCGCAGAGCCTTCGACGAAGAGAAATACCGTGCTATAGGAGAAGAGGTTGCCAAGCTGTAGGGCATTGGGTTCATTCTCCAGGTCATCTATCCCCAGTGGATTTCCAACCTGGTTATGGTCAAAAAGGCTAGCGGCAGATGGCGGATGTGTGTCGATTTCAAAAATCTTAACATGGCTTGCCCAAAAGATAGTTTCCCACTACCCCGCATTGATCACATGGTTGATGCAACCGCTGGACACGAGCTCCTCAGCATGATGGATGCCTTCTCCTATTATAATCAGATCAGGATGCATCCCGACGACCAGGAGTGCACCACTTTCACCACAGACAAAGGCTTGTATTGCTACAATGTTATGCCTTTCGGTCTGAAGAACGCTGGAGCAACTTATCAGCGACTGATGAACGCCATGTTCGCAGAGCATCTGGGCAAGATAATCGAGGTCTACGTAGACGACATGTTGGTCAGGAGTATAAAAGCCAGCGGACATGTGGCAAACCTCAAAATCATAATAACCATCCTCTTGGCCTATGGCATGCGCCTCAACCCAGAGAAATGCTTCTTTGGCGTCACTACCAGCAAATTTTGTGGGTTATATTGTCAGTGAACGGGGCATTGAGGCTAACCCTGACAAGGTGCAAGCCATCCTCGACTTAAAAGACCCAGAGTGGAAGGTGCACGTCCAAAGCCTCCAGGGTAAGCTAACCGCCCTGTCTCTATTCATCTCCAGACTAACCGACAGGTGCGCCCCATTTTTCAAAGTCCTTAAAACAACCCACAAGAAAGTCATCGACTGGAACCCAGAGTGCCAGGCGGCGTTCCAGGGCTTGAAGGAGTACCTGGCGGCAGTTCCACTCCTTTCCATTCCGGTACAGGGCGAGACACTGTACATATACCTAGCAGTATCACCGTCGGCGATAAGCTGCACCATCGTCCGGCGGGAGAACCAGGACGAGCTCCCAGTGTTCTATGCCGGTAGGGGCATGAACGGAGCGGAAACACGATATCCCCCTTGGAGCAACTTGCTCTCGCACTTATCGTTGCCGCCAGACGGCTCCGCCAGTACTTCTAGGCCCACACAATCCATGTGCTAACCAATCAACCGCTGAGACAAGTAATGCAGAACCCTGAACATTCGGGGCGGCTCCGCAAGTGGGCCATTGAGCTCCGTGAATTTGACATTGATTGCAAACCAAGAACCGCCATGAAGGGCCAGGCGGTGGCAGACTTCATCACCGAGCTCACCGAGCGTCAACCGGAGTCCAAAATCGGAACACCAGGAATGGAGATGGTGGTATCTGAGGAACAATCCCCCCGGCAGTCAGACTGGAACCTGCATGTGGACGGATCCTCTTGCCCCAAGGCCAGTGGCGCTGGCATCATCTTAACAGGTCTTGGGGGGCTGAACGCAGAATACGCGTTGAAATTCAACTTCAAAGCTTCCAACAATATGGTGGAGTATGAAACACTCATTGCCGGCCTACTCATGGCCATCGATTCAGGGGCCGACAGTGTCAACATATTCAGCGACTCTCAATTAGTCGTTAACCAGGTCAACGACAGCTTTTAGGCCAAAGACCAGCAGTTGGCAGCATACTTAGGGTACGTCAGGACACTGCTCAAAAAATTCAAATTTCACACCATCACACAGATTCCAAGGGAAAAGAACGCCAAGGCTGATTCACTGGCAAGACTAGCAACCGCCCAGCCACACTAGAGTCCAGCAGACACAAGGGTAGAGTGTCTTGACAAGCCAAGTGTCACAAAACCCCTGTCAGAGATCTTCCACATTGAGGCCAATCCTAGCTGGATGGACGAAATTATCAAGTACAAGTGCAACGGGACATTGCCAGAGGACAAGGTCAAAGCGCGACAGCTCCAGCTGAGAGCAACCCGCTACAACATTCAGAGCGGCAAACTGTACCTCCAGGGATTCACTCACCCCAACCTCCGCTGCCTAACCCCAGAGGAGGGAAAGGTAGTTCTGGCAACGATACACGGTGGAGAATGTGGAAACCACTAAGGCGCCAGATCCTTAGCCAATCGTACAATGCGACAGGGCTACTTCTGGCCTACACTCGGTGACGACGCCCGGCAGATATCAAAATCTTTTCACAAATGCCAACAATATGCTGGCCTTCCTTATGCACCAACAGAACCACTGTCGGTCATCATCGGTCCATGGATTCACTCCACATAGGGCCTGGACTTGATGGGAAAATTCCAAACCGCAAAGGGCCAGTTCAAATACATCATCGTTGCTATCGACTACAACAGCAAATGGATAGAAACGCAGCCCCTGACGGCAATAACTACAGCCAAAGTAATTCACTTCCTCTGAAAGAACATCTACTGTCGCTACGGTGTCCCGCATACGATCATCACAGACAACGACACACAGTTCAATAACAAGGAACTCATCTCTTTCATTGCCAACCTGGGTACCAAGATACGTTTTGCATCCGTCGCTCGCCCCCAAACCAACGGCCAGGTCAAAGCGGTAACCAAGATAATCAAGAAGCTGTTACAGAAGAAGCTCGATAAGGCCAGAGGTTTGTGGGAAGAGAAGCTCCCGGAAGTACTATGGGCCATCAGAACAACCCCAACTTCTGCCACTGGTGAAACCCCCTTTTGTATGATGTTCGGAACTGAGGCCGTCCTGCCTATCGAGGTAACCCAACCAACCGCTAGGGTCGAAGGCTACTGCCCCGAGACCAACAGCGACGGCGTCAACCTTGACATGGATCTCATAGAGGAAAAATGAGACGCAGCCCATTTGCACAACCTTCAGAACAAGCAACGGGTCTTGCGTTTCTACAACGCCAGGGTCAGAGCCCATAACCTCCAACTGGGGAATTGGGTAATCAAAGAAGTCATACCACCACCAACAAAACTCCGCCCAACTTGGGAAGGTCCATACAAAATTGTAGAAGTCGTTAGCCCAGGCACCTTCTACTTAATGGACAAGGATGGAGTCACAACGACCCACCCTTGGAATACCGAACCCCTTCGGTATTACTACAAATAATCATGCCGCTACCCAAAAGCATCTTAACTTAGCTAAATTTTCGTTCAATATTTAGCTAAGGGAAGCTACCCAACGGGTACGACCCCGCTTTCGTAAAACGCTGATCAGTCAGCTATCAATGAAACGAGGAATTATTCAAACCATTGTTACCAAGTCTAGCACTAGGGGCAACTGGCAACGCCCGTCAGCGGACCACGTCCGCTACATTGTGCACTTAGACCAATTTTAATTCCTTTAATGTTTCATTCGTTGGAAAAAGCTAAATTGTTAAAACTCTAGCGGTACAGACATCAAAGAAAAAAAAAAAAAAAAAAAAAACCAAATTCTGAAATTTCATTAACTTTAGGGTTCATTACATCAGATAAATACGCCTTAGTGGCTACAAAAATAGGCACTTCCATCTTTAGGG
The DNA here is from genome assembly GCA_002564525.1 of Rosa multiflora. Classification (NCBI taxonomy): domain Eukaryota; kingdom Viridiplantae; phylum Streptophyta; class Magnoliopsida; order Rosales; family Rosaceae; genus Rosa; species Rosa multiflora. Next base: position 72,017 of record BDJD01005039.1, on the reverse strand, counting down.
GTTGGCAAGGTTGGCTTGGCTTCCTTCGGCATTTCCACCTCCAGCGTCCGGTGGCTGTTGTTGGCGGCTTGTCTGGTCAGATCCACTGGCTGTAGGACTGGGGGTCTCTATGGTACCATCCGCCCAGGTATGGCCCGCCAAAAACCCGGTACGAGACTCCTCCGACTGGGTAAGGGTCCGCTGGGAGTCATCCTCCGGACAAGCGCCACTTTCCCCGCTACCCGAGCGGGTACCATCAACATGAGAGGGGCCAACACCCTTTGCCGATGGAGCACCCCTGGCTGGCACCACATTGGCCAGGGCACCGGCCTTCGCCGCTTCGGTCAGCTCCTTCTTATATTCTGCCGACTGCTTGTATGACTCCACAGCGGCGGCCGCAGTGCGGATCCCATCAGCCTCCAGGCGAGCGACTTCACCCTCCAGCCGTTTAACCTCAGCCTGTCTAGCGGCAGACTCCCGCTGAAGGATTTTAACCTTCTTATCCTTGGCGGCCACCCGATCTTGCAGTAGGGACATATCTTGCTACAATTTGGAGAATTGATCGTTCCGCTCCAGGTCCTGCTCAATGGCGACGGAGAATTGATCGTTCCGCTCCAGGTCCCGCTCAATGGCGACTGCCAACTTGCCGCAGGTATCCACTGCATCATAGTCGGCCTTGGTCAGGCGTCGCTCCACGTTCGCCAACCTGTCCTGGGCCTCCTCCAACTCCCTTTGAAGGCCTGCCACCTCCTCCCTTAGCTCCCGCTAAACTCGGGGTTGTTTCGACGCCGCCACAAACATCTCGTGCAGCCCGACAGAGATGTGCCCAAATGCAGTGCTGAAGGAAGATTGGTTCACGGCGGTCGACCGTACAATTCCCTCCAGGCCGCCGAACCCCAGCCACTTGCAAAGGTGATAAAGAAACTCCTGCTCACCGTCATTGAGGAACTCGGTGTAAGCGACAAATGAGTCTAGCTCGCTCGGGGCCGCCTCTCTCGCCACGTCCGCAGGAACCTCGGACGGACCCTGCTTTGCCTTCATCTGCTGGCGGGCCCCAGTAACCTCCACGGCATCCTCCTCTTCCCAGCCGGAGTCAGGTTGGCGGCGTTTTCGCTGAAGCGCCCGCATGCTTCCAGCGAGGGCAAGCCTCGGACCCCTCGTCGGCGGCTCCAACCCCGCGATAGTGACACCTTCCGCTGGGCGCACTGGTTTCTTCTACACCCCACGCCGTGTGGTCGGGGCTCTCTCTTTCTGCGGCACCGTCCGGCTTACCGCACCAGTCCCCGCCTGAACTGCAGGCAGCTCGTCACCACCAAGATGGGAGTGGTGCGACATGGGTAGCACTACAGGAATCTCGGACGGGCTTAGCGCCAGCGTCTCAGGGTTTACCACCGTCTTCTGAGCCGCCAACCCTGAAGCGTACATGGATTCCAGGAAGTTGTCGATTTCAGTGCGGTCCATGGCTTTCGCAAAGGCGTCACGGCTCGCTTTGTTCCCCGGTGGAGTTTCTACAAAAAAAGCAACAAACCAGTCAGCATGGAAAAATCTCTTCAAAGGCACGGTATGGCGGAGAGTGCTTACCAATAGCACGAGTCAGCTGTTGATCGACCAACAACTCCCACCCTGTAAGGAGACGAAAGTCCAGCAAGTTGCGATTCCGCCAGCAACCTCTGATGCGTGCCGCGGGGCACTCTTCTTCACCAGTCAGGTTATACCGCAACCCCGCTACACAAAAAGGTAAATATCAGTACAGAATACAAGGCTAAAAAAAAAAAAAAACCCCCACCAGTCGTGTTCAGCGGAGACGACAAACGACCTCGGATGGGCTGAAACTCCTACTTAATCCTAAACGTCGGCTCCCCTTCATTCGACCCCACTTGGTACTCCCACCCTGTCGTGGCAACGCAGAAGGTAGCCCGCCAGTACGACATGGAGTCTCTCAAATTCTCGATCAACTTTGGCGCTCCCTGGCAGCGACTCAGGTTTACTTGGCCTCTGCAACCCTGGCGTTTCATGTACACCAGTTCGTAGAAATACAGCACCTCCACCACAGTCGGTCCCTCGCAACCCAACAACCGCCATAGGGAGTTCAGCGCCAGCATCAACCGCCAAATGTTGGGGCAGATTTGCCCAAAGGCAACGCCAAACTCGCACACCAAAATTTGGAGGTTCGGCACCAGCGGGAAAGTCAACCCCTCGCGAAATATCGCCTCGTGCACGACAGCAAGGCCAGCGGGAAGGATCGAGGCCTTCTCCTCCACCGTCGGCGGACGCAGTTTCACCACGCCGGGCAACCGGAACACCCGCTTCAGCCGGTTGACGGCAGCAACAGTCATCCTCCCCCCACCTAGTCAACAGGGGTGCCGTCCTGGAGGACCCACGCCGACTCAGCACCCTCTCCCACTACATCTCCCCTTTCAGCAGAACCACTGGCTGCACTATTGCTTGCTAACCGCTCTTCACGCATATTGTGGGCAGCGGCAGCCTCCCCTGCCCTAGAACTCTCTGGACGCGGGGCACGACCCATAACTACATCCCACGGTATGGTCTGTAGCGGCTCAACCTCCAGCAGTTCTAGCAGTGAGGTTCCTGCACTGGCAGACGAACGCAACCAGTCAATAAAATTCCTATCCGCCGCGCTAAATGACACTTCAGATCCGGAATCCTCACTGCTTGAAATCTCAATGACGTCGGCCATCCCAAACCCTAAAACCTAAATCAGTCAGCTCACACAAGATCTAACCTACCCCTATGTCAATTAGTACCCAAGAACATCAAGAACAGTCACCCAGAAAATGCCAAAACAAGAACAAACACACGCAACCCATATCAAACCATCTAGCAAATCCCTAAAAGCCCCAACTCTGGAAAAAACCATAACCCATCCCCAAACTCACCCTAACACCCTCACAACATGTCAAGGAAGAGCATATCAAAAAAAAAAAAAAACCCAAAACCCAGAAAATGGCCGTGCCAGACATCCAATGAAACAGGGATAAGGGTTTGAGTACCAACCTTAAGGAAGTCTCCGGTGAGATAGTAAGTGCTTATCCTCGACACAGGGGGTCGTCGTCTCTCCAGGTATGGTAACTCCACGAAATCGCCGCAGTTTTCTTCTCGAATCTCAGGTGACCAAAGCTTGAAGACGAAGAGTAGAGTTCTAAGATTTGGCAGAGTGTCAAAACTCGCTAACTTCCCTCCCTTTCATGTCAGCGTCAAACAGTTCTAGGCCGTCCACTGAAAAACGACATCAAATACCAGCCGTACACGTGTCCCACGATTCCACTTACTCTCCGGATTAACCTAGGCGTTGCCTCGGTTACAAAATCCATCATTACTCAGCATTAATGGCAGAGAGACGGCTAGGCGGAGGAGACACGCCTCCGCACGCTAACCCTCTATGGGTTAGCCACGTGTCGGCCACCATCAGACGAAGCGTCGGATGGAAGTCACCACTCGGAAGGAAAGCGCCAAGTGTCAAAGTCCCCACTGAGCGAAACCCCGCTAGCGGAACTCCTCACTTGTCACCTTCCAAGTGTCGAAGTCCCCGCTAGCGGAACTTCTCACTTGTCACCTTCCAAGTGTCGAAGTCCTCGTTGAGCGAAACCCCGCTAGCGGAACTTCTCACTTGTCACCTTCCAAGTGTCGAAGTCCCCGCTGAGCGAAACCCCGCTAGCGGAACTTCTCACTTGTCACCTTCCAAGTGTCGAAGTCCCAACCGAGCGAAACCCCGCTAGTGGAACTTCTCACTTGTCACCTTCCAAGTGTCGAAGTCCCCGCTGAGCGAAACCCCGCTAGCGGAACTTCTCACTTGTCACCTTCCAAGTGTCGAAGTCCCCGCTGAGTGAAACCCCGCTAGCGGAACTTCTCACTTGTCACCTTCCAAGTGTCGAAATCTCCACTGGGCGAATCCCCTGTAGCAGAACTTCCACTCATCAACTTGCAAGAGATGCAGCCTCTGCTACACGCAACACTGCCGGCAGAGCTCCCTCTCTATCTTGCAAACCCCGTACTTTGCTGAGCGCAACACCGCTCAATAAAACACCACCGAACACATCTGCGCAATGCTGTTTCCTGCTATAACCAGCTGGGGATATCCACCAGAGGCGAATCCCGAGGCTACGCCTCACTCTGACAACGACCGCCACGCGGCGTTAAGGTCAGGTCGTCCCTACGGGACACGGGGACTAGTCAACAGTCTACAACGGCCCTGATCAGGTACGTTGACCCCCGTCACTTGGGTATTAAGATTGGGCTCGCTACCCAACACCCTCTGCTCCGTGCAACTCCCCCTCAACAAACAATCTGACCGACCATCCGGAGGTCCGTCTTGGCTAGGGTATAAAGCGTTCGCTCAATAAATCGTTCGCTCAATAAATCCGAAAGGGTATAAAGCGTTCGAAAGGGTATAAAGCGTTCGCTCAATAAATCCATGGTTGACAACGCACTGACGTTAATTATGCTGTTGCAAGTCTAGCGGAAGTAACGCTTCACACCGCCAATCAACTCCCCAACCAAGATTGCCCTCCTTGACTGGGAACTTGGGGGACTTGTACCTATATGTGCCAGAACAAGCATAATTAGCTATAATGAGCCACGCTCATTGTACCGCCAGAGGTACCTACTCTCACCAAAAGGGTGACCTGCGAAGGCACGGCCAGGCGGGCTACCGTTCGAGCCCTGGATCGCCCCTAGGGTTGTTTTGGTAATTTACAAATTATGTAATTTATTTTATTTAGGCATTTAGTCTCCTTAGCCTTTTTCATGTTTCCTCCTGCCAAGTTCATGTAAGTCCGATATGCTCTTTAGGGAGAGGTTCCTAGTCGGCATAGTTTGTACTACGGAACTAGTATAGGTAAGCACATGTACTTTTGCCTCCCTTACCGTCTTACCATCAATAAAAGAGGAATTATTCAATCATCTGTGTCCCGTGAGATTGCTCCTTGATCTTTCCTTTCGATTACTCATTTGTTCTTCGTGGTTGCCAAACATTTATATAATTGTGTTCTTGCTTGCCGCTAGCACCCTTTTAATATCGTGTGGTTTTCATTGTTCCTTGCAAGGTACTCACTTGGCTGACTTGCTTACTTGCAAGTGCCGCGCGGTCCTCTTTGCGTATTGCAAAGTTGGCCCGTGACACTACGCACAGGCTCCAGTGGACTATAGCCCACCCCAAATTTTTAAAAAACATTAATTTGTAGCTTAATTTCAGTTTAAAAAATTAAATATTAAAAAGTAGCCCACCCCAAAATTTCTAAACTTAGCCCATATATTAATTAATGTATTTATTTATTTATTTATTATCATATGTATGTTATCTCTTTGCTTGAAGTATTTTATTGTATTTTTTTTTTCTATTCTGCTTTAAGAGGCATACTCGCATCAAAAACTTTCTTTTTTTGGATAAATTAGGTCAGAAAAAGAGTTGGTTGAGTATTATGATACATATTCAATAATTAAAGATTTTCGGTTCTATTCAAGAGCGCATGATAAAATATGAATAAGTATGTTTTTTTGTCTTAGACTTTTGTTATCAAAATCCTATCAATGTTTTACTGTTGATTTTTTTTTTTAATTTGATATGTATTTAATATAGAATTTCTATAATATATGATGAGGTTTAATTTAAGGAATGAATAAAACATGTTATTTTTAAAAGTTCAAAAAAAAAATTAAAGCATTAGTAGACTTTTATTAAAAAAAAAAAATTTAGCCCACCTCATTTTAAAATCCTAGCTCTGCCATTGTTCACTGAGAGTCCAGAAGCCTCTCTCCGATTGCAGCAACACCGCCACCGCCTCTACGCAGTCGTCTACGGGCTCCTCCAGCACGATCATACTCCAGAACCCAACTCTTTCCTCCGTCGCCAAAACTACCAAAAACGACGCCGTTTCGAACCCTAGGGGATCCGCTCCTTCTACTCCTATGGTTTCAGGTACCAGCGATTATGAGGTTGCAGAGCCTTGTTCAGTGTACAGTTGGAGACAAACGACAATAAAAAGGAAGAGTAGAGGGAAGGAAAATGATGTACCATTCAGTTGCCCTCGTACACCGAAGAAGACCTGAAATGTTGGGAAAGAAACAAAACAAGATGGACGTAACATCCAATCCGAGATGGCTTCCACTCGTACAAATCGGATTTCATCATCAACTTCTGATACCATGGTATCAGGTGAGGTATACGAGCCTCATTCAGTGTATGCTCGAAGACAGAGTACTGCTCCGAAAAGAAAAGGCAAAGGGCAGGAAACATTGGAGCTTCTAGTTGCCCTCATACACTGAACATCCAGAATTCTTGGGATAACTCAAATGAAGATGGACACAACAATCTATCTGGCTTGATACAAATTTACGCAAGCTTACGTATTGTTGTCAAAAATAGGGAAATATTGTGCCCAAAGTTATCGTACCCCGGGGATTAGTGGCTAACCCACAATCCTTGGGTAGTCGGAAATAAAGTCACTAAGCATACAAAAGAAAAAGAAAGAGAAAATAAATAAAAAATGCTACTCTAAGGCACCAAGCCTTAGCAATGCTCGGCTTTGGTTCGTACCGAAGCCTAATCAAAGCTATGAGCGTAGTGATGACTATTTACAATGAAGTAGAATGTGTCACCGAAAATATAATTTGCATTTCTAAAAGTTAGGTTGCAAGAATTTAAATGAAAGCTTTTACTAACAACTAAATTAAATAAAGTAATGCAAAGTATGAAATTGAGATAAATTGAGGGTTGGTAGTTAGGGATGATTCCTAACCCTAATTCAATACTCTAGATGTTAATTTGATTTAGATGCAATTTATTAAAGATGGTAGAAGCCGTACCCAAGGCTCAAGGGCCGAAATTCCCTTTCATGGTATTCCTACTCCGGTTCAAGGGCCGTAGGAACTCACTTGACATAAATTAGAGTCGGGTCAAGGGTCACTAATTCACATCAAGAGGCCTAGAGTTCAAGGAATTAGGCAACTAAGCTCACCATAATTGCGATCAAGCTAATCATGTAGTAAACCATGCTTGTATTTCCCACGATTATTAAATCGAGGTTCTATCTCTAAAATCTAAGGATGTCATCCCCTAAATTTTTATCTAGACTTAATAAAACACATACCCAAGAGTTGACAATTCCTAAGCATGCATTCTAATCAATTATCATAAAATACAAGCATCCAATAAGTAACAAATTCCAAATATAAATTAAATTAAGCATCCATTACATCAAATTTGGATTAGGGCACACAACCATAACCCCCAACAACAAAACTACTCACTACCCATAAATATATACATCATCAATTCCATCAATTTTATATAAATAAAAGAGGAAAAGGTATAGAAGAGGGAGAACAACCAAGTCAAGTTACAAATGCTAAAAAGCAAACATAACAAGCCTTGGAATTATAATTTCTCCCTTTTACCCAAGTGGTGATTAAACCCCTTATGCTTTAAGTGTTTCCCCTTTGAATCTTGTGAAATTGATGAGAATATGGAATCTTGGTGAAGAGGAAATTTTAGTGAGGTAGATCTTGGTGAGGAGAGAAAATCTTGGTGAGGAGAAGAAATTTTGGTGAGGTGGGATGAATTTTAGTGAGGAGAAGAAATTAGGATAAAATGGAGGAGAAGGAGGAGAGAGAGCAGTCCAAAAGGGCTGCCTCTGTTTTGGTGGTGGTGTGGCTCGTGTTCTCTTCTAGGGTGAGTGAGGGGATAGGAAATATATATGTGGTGGCTCTCATTGTTTCGCAAGAGAGGGAGAGAATAGAAATGGGGATGGCAGAAGGCGTGTGGTTGTGAGAGAAAATGAGATAAGAGCGGGGTAGGTGGCAGTGTGTGATTGGTTAGAACTTAGAAGAAAAGGATTTTTTTTTTTCTTTCTTTACTTAGCTAGCTGCACAGCACGTGCATGTTTTTACCAGCCATGCATTCTTAATTAAACATTGATTAATGTTCAATTAAGGTGCTTGCTTGATTAATCATCTTATTAATTAAGATGCATTTCCTCCAACTTTTCACCACCGCACGCAATGTTATGATTTCTGGTTCCCATCTTTCACTAGTATTGACTATGGTTGACCGGCAACGAATAAATTGTCCTTTTGTCGAAATACTCCAATTTGCACAATTTTGCACTATTTCCACTTAATTTCCGCAATTCTGCTTATTTTTTATAAAATAAATAAAAATTAATTAATTACATAATAATTAACCCGATAATTAGCTTAGTTCTAGTATTTTAAATATAATTACCCGCATAAAAATACGTATAATCACTATCCAAGGCTCCTTGCAAAAAGAAGGTTGTCCTGACTAAAAAGGAAACTTCCAGATACACTTTGCTGGAACTTGAAAAGCAGAGAGCTTACTTTGCAGAGCTTGATAAATATCAATTGCCAGTAGAGGAGGCTGAAGAATGGAAGTTGGACTGAATGAAAGACCGCTAGTGCTTGTTATGGATGAGCAAAGCATCCTAATCTTCTGTGTATAGTCAGAATAGTGTGCAGTTGACCCATACCACAACTTTCCAGTTTTAACATCTATGCAACTATGCAAGTCTTTGATAGTTATAAATAGTTGCTTATGTAGTGTGTCTGAGCGTACAAAGTATCAAGGAAGAAACTAGTTCAAGGGATAGTTCATTATGCTTGGCCATGATATCAAGTATAAAGCGCAAAGTTCTATGGCCTTTAATAGACTAGAAAATCAAAGAATCATAATTTGTCATTTCCTTTTTTCCATGGAGAAACAAAATGACCTGTTTCGAAGTTAAGGAAGAAAACAAAGAACAAGTCAGAGCAATCGCAGAACTTGCAAAGCAATGCCTCAAGTTGAGTAGTGCAGAAAGACCAACAATGGAAGAAGTGGCCCGAGAGTTAAAAAGAGGTTGTCTGAAACATATCTTACGGTTCATGTTAATTGATTTTCAACCATCATGATACTGAAAATCTTCTCTTCTCCTAGCAGCTAGGGATTTATATATTAGGAGAAAGGGCAATATGTCATTGTCCGATCCTTTCATATATATGTTTGCTTCTAATATGTAGTGCATTGTTATTTCAGCTCGAATTCTTTATCTGAGTAGGTTGACAAACGCATTGGGACAAAGCAACTAGTACTAAGACAATAACAGGACCCGCCCCGGATTTCACATTGAAATCTAAAGTGGCCCTGCGGGGCCCACCTCAGAAGAAATTCTACCAAAAAAAATTTGGCACCCTTATTCTTCTGGAGCCACTCTGCTCCCTATATCTCAACATCTCTCATTTCACAAACAATTCTGAAATAAAGAATATTAATATCATGGGTTATCAGAGCAATCTAATGTACAAGCGTATAAAAGAATAGAATACAAGATAAAGGACCGTTACTCTTATAATGCGGAAACTATGACAGATATGCCTCAACCCCATGTACGCTTGACCTCAAGCTAAAATTGCCTGCAAACTAGGCATTTAAAACCGAATGGCCTAGGGGAAAACATTTAAAAACCGTTAGAGTGAGTGAACAAAAATAAGTAATTCGAATGAATAAGTAAAACTTAATGCTTTCCCAAGTTATTCTCTAAAACCTCGCATGCAATAACAATCTTGGAAATACTTTTAATTATCATCTTTAATGCAATCTTAATCACGTAAAACAAAATGGAACATCTTGCAATCTCTTAAAATCTCATCCTCAATCTTTATAAAAACATCCTTTTCATGAGGCTAGTTTGATGACTAGAAAGGACTGCTGTCTAGTCATCTCATGCCATCAGGGAGGGATTGCCACCCAGATGACGCATCGGAAGGGACTGCCAACCGGAATAGGAGGCGGTGGGTAGAAGGGACTGCCAACTTGCCACAGGTAGTTAGAAGGAACTGCCAACTAACTACAACATGTCATCTGGAAGGGACTGCCACCCAGATGACTCACCGGAATGGACTGCCACCAGGGATATAGTCTGGAAGGGACTGCCAACCAAAATATTACCTAGAAGGCCACTGCCAACTAGGTAATATATAGATGCGCCAAAGATAGCATCCTCAATAAACTGGAAACAACCTCAATAACTCAATAAATCCTCGAAAGCATAAATCAACTACTCGGTAAAACAATAAATGCTTTCGGAAAGAAATCTTAATCTAACTTCAAGGCTAATAAGTGCGGAGCTCAAAATTCAATAAATCTCGATAATTCGATCATGCTCAAATATTTGCTAAATCCTTTGCACCCATAAATCCTCATATAAACTGATATTCGAAATCAATAATTCTCATAATATTTTCTTAATCAATCACTTCCCAAAAATCGTTTCCCAACTCAATAACTCATAAATAAATAGCTTGAAAAAAATCTATTGAAAGCCCTCGGGAAGAAAATCCACTAAAAATCCCATAACTCATAGAGCATAATAAATCTCAAGAAATCAAGCTCATAAAATCATAACACTCAATAATTCAAATAATAAATTAAACCTCAATCGGAAAAATAATAATATACTGCATGCACATTTAATTTAAAATAAATGTCCACTCACGGTTTGCGGTTACAACGACCATTCAACTATCCCGTCCTCAAAACTCGCATATCCGTCGTCCTGTACAATCAATATAATAAATAATTGTTTCTCAAGAACCGAGACTTAATTTACGATAATAAGTTCAATACCCTAAAACCAATAAATCATTGGATGCTCGAAATCAACACGGAATGAGCCGAAACTTCATACGTTATATCCAACCAATAATTACATCAACATATAGAAAAATAGGATCGATCCCAAGGTCGGATCTTCCCAAATCAAAATCCAAACGTTCCAAAATTTTGAAAATTTCTATTAATATCCAAACCTCCTCCAATTTCCACCAAACATCTATTTATATTATCGTAACAACATATACTATCCAACATACCAAAACAACTTACCAGGAACAGCCGGACGCTCCCTCAAGCGCCGTCACAAGTGGCTGTGCCTGGGCCACGCGCCGCCGGTCAACCACAATATCTGGCTACCAAATTTTACCAACATCATCAACTCAACATTCTAAGCATTTTTCATACCGGTGGCCAAGTCCGAAAATACCTCTAAGTGGCAGAACAATTAAGCAAACCGAAGTAGAGTATAATTTTCTAATTATGTTTTCTTCCTCCACGCTGCAAATCGCTTCAAGATAGTTGGGGAGCTTCAAGTACGCTTCAAGATAGTTGGGGAGCTTCAAGTACTCCTCAATGCGCTTCTAAAAAGCCTGGCTTTGTCACCGGAGGTGGCCGGAATTGAGGTCAATGGTCACTTGCTACAGTAAACTTCTCGGCCTTGGTTCGCCGTTTTCCGGCCAAGACTCGACGAGCTACCACCGCAGGCGTGTCCAGAAGGAGGAGAGGAAGCCAACGGTGGTCGCGGTTCGCTCCCAGTTGGCCAGAATTGAGAGGTGGTCGGAGCTACAGAGAGAGAGAGAGAGAGAGAGCTCGGGGAGAGAGAAACGGAGAGGAGAGAGAAAGAGTGGTAAAACTGATCTACCACAGTAAATTTTTAAATATATATATACTAATTTACCATGAACAGTAATTTTACCTTTTCACTTATAACTTTCACATACGAACTTCGATTTTTACGTACAACATATGCACGCGTTCGGTTTAACGTCCTCCACGACTTTTATGAAGACAATTTCCTCAAATTTTAACCCAAACAAAAAGTCAACTTTTAGGGCCACCTAAAATGTCAAAACGGAGCCAAAAAGTAAATGTAAATATCGTTTACCCATCGAAAGACTCGTAAACTGGTAAATTTAGGTTCGGGACGTTACAGACAATCTTTCATGATCACTTATTTCTAAAACAAATTACAATGAGCAATTATATATTTTACTTCTTGGAACATACAAGAGCAGGCCAATACTTATTACAAATGTTGGCATTATTACATGGAATCAAAGATTAGAAAGATGGCTAGCTAGCAGGTAGCTTAACACGATGGCATATCTGGTGGTGGAGGCTAATCAATTCCGTTGTGCAAGAGATTATGTTTTTCTCCATATAGTGACGATGTTTTTCTCAGAGCTGGAATATTACAGCAAAATAACATATTGATCCGATGATTGTAGGTTATCTATATATGAAACAATACTCGAGTACCTTGCGCAAGGAGGTGCCGAGCTCACGTGCTGGTCAGGATAAGCGATCAGACGGTGCACAAATGGTCCAAGGATTGGAGATTGACAGAAGTGCTTCTGTCAATGTGGTTCTGCCTATTACGTTCATCATGTCTAATAGCTAACTGCTTCACTCTGGCTTTGTTCTCCTTTATCAACCCTTGTCTTTAATTCAACCCTTGGGTTAAAATGGCAAATCTTTTTCACAAATTGAATTTCATCACAGCTAATGCTGCAATTTGACACCATTTACCACATCTGGATGTGATTGATACACTACTACAGAAAATGCTTCACACGACACATCTCATACGACGGTAGACTGTTTTCCGTGGTGTGAATCATTTCTCATTATTGAGACGACGGTTGTAAAATTTCCGTCTTCTAATATGAATTCAACCAACGGGTATTTTTAATGCTGAAATTGTATATTGCTTCAGAAGACGTTTATAAATGGAAGCGTGGTGTGAGTTTAAAATGGTTTTAGGGCTAGCAAGTTTCCCACCATTTGGCACCACTTAAATTTTCTTAGCATGTAGTGGCGATACAACAGTTAGTTTAAAACCGTGGTATGAATCCATAGATTTGCAAGTGCAAACATGTCCACCGACATTCCCTCCAACATTTCCCGCATTCTCTCCCCCAAAATTCGATTCCCTCTCAGCAGGCAACAAGAGGCGGAAAAACTGAAAATTTTTAAGTGACATTCAGATAACAGATATATGGAAAACCATGGTCTGATGCCTGCATGATAAAATTAATGGCTTATGTCGCCATGTGTCCTAGCGCTAGACAACTACACAATAGCATCTATTCATACCAAACTATTAGAACACTTTAGAAAAAATCCATTTAGACCAAACTAATGCCCACAGCTATACCCCGACACGGCATTCACTCCACAAAACTCCACAGCTGACCCGTGCAAAAAGATGGGAGTTTAAATATTATTAAAAAAATTAAAGGGTGTGTGGTTTGTAAATTTGGGTGTGTAAATTTTACCCCCCTAAAATTAATGGCTTATGTGGCCATGTGTCCTAGCGCTGGACAACTACACAATAGCATCTATTCATACCAAACTATTAGAACACTTTAGAAAAAATCCATTTAGACCAAACTAATGCCCACAGCTATACCCCCTCTCGCTCTTCGACTCCACAGCTGACCCCGACTCTCTCTCTGACTCTCTCGCTCTTCGACTCCACAGCTGACCCCGACTCACTCCACAATCCTAAACCCTAAATCCACCGCCTGCAAGGCGAAGCCTTCGAAGCCCCAAATGGGAGATTTTTCTTAGAATCCCGTAAGCCCTAAAATTTGGGGTTTCTTGTTTCTCGTCCTCTCGTAATTTTGATTTCACAAATAACGCTCTTGATTTCGGGTTCTTTACTTTTGATTTTAGATTTTGATTAACTGGAGGATTTCGGGTTCTTCAGAAATCACACTTTTGATTTGGGTTTTTTTTTTTCGGCTTTTGATTCCCCTTGAAGATTGGAACTTTGAGCCATCCCTTGACTGTGTAACTTTGAAGATTTTGGGTTTATACTTTCTGTTTGTCAAGGTGAAGTTGCTTGTAATATGGATTCAGTTCTTTTAATCTGTGGTTATGTAGATTGGGATCTTATTTTGACGTGGATTCACATCAGAGCAGCCTTAGACTTGGATTCACACCGGAGCCCTAAACAATTTCGTCATCTCGAACTTCGATTCACACCTTTGATTCGATTTGTCTCGAACCTGGTAAGTTCTCATCGTCTCATTTACTGTTTTGATTCAATTTTGAATTGTATTTGTCAGCTTTCGCTCTTCTTTACTGTTTCAATTCACTGAGATGCAAAATTTAGGGTTCTGATGTTCATAAGCAGATCTTAAAATTATGCACTCTAGTCACCGGAGTTTAACCAAGACTCGGATCTCCATCTCCGACCATGGATTCGGAGCCTTTCGCAAGAGAAAAGAACGGGACTTTTCTGGGGATGATGTACCAGCTCCTCCCACACAATACCAGATCCAAGAGATCAACCGCCTCACTCTCGCCTACTTTGTCGTCTCCGGCCTCGGCCTCCTCTATGCTCTCCACCGCGTACGTCATCCCTCCTCCTCAATACGTTGCCATTTAAGGAGTTCAGTTTTTTCATTCACTAATTAGAAGTTTGGATTTTCATATTGACAATTAGTCCATGGAAAGCATAGCAATGAACTCATGCCAAAGCTCAAGCTCCTCCTCCGACTCCAGCTCTCTCCGAAGCCTCGACGACTCCGGCGACTTTGAAGATAACCTTGATTCGGTAACGCCTCTCTGTTTCTCTTCATTTTCGTGTACATAATTTACTTAGATTTTGAGATATTGATCTGAGCTGAGTGATGTATGGGAATTGCAGAGCAAGATGAAGAGTGATACATCAGCTTTGGAAGCTAGAAATGGAAAAGACATACAGGGAATACCATGGGAGAGGCTTAATTTCACCAGAGATAAGTACTGTGAGGCGCGATTGAAGAAGTATAACAACTATGAGACCTCGATCGGCCTGGTCAAGACCACGAGAAGGTATACCTTTTGATCTTATGAGTGGCCTTGATTTTCAGCAGGATTGATTTTTTTTTGTTTGTGTAGTAACTCTTGTGAATGTTATAGGAGTGCTTGCAAGTGGAGAAGGGGAAAGTTTGTATGACTTTCACTACAACACAAGGCTTGTCAAGTCGACAATTGTGCATTTTCAGGTAGAGATTATGATCATGGTTCTCATAATTGTTTGATATGATTTTGAAGGAAATTAGTTTTTGATTTTGTTTCCATTTTATTTTTCAAAATTTCATTCACATGCACAATGCATACCTTCATATTCATACTCAAACTATCATTGAGAAAGTCCTTGTATTCATTTTGTTAGGCGAATATTGTGATGTTCCATATATAGTGCATACCTTAACTTTTGATTATGTAAGTCCTTGCATATAGTTCATATGAAGGGTGTTTTATATGTTATATAATTGGTATAGATGGCATGTTGTCTGCAAAAACTTTGGAGTTTAGATTTCTTTTAACTTTCTTGCCTTGCTGCTACATACAAATACATAATCATAACCTTATTATATAGCTCCTCCTTGCTTTAGTTCTATGTATATCAATAGTTTCGTAGTTTTGCAGGTCTTGTAAAAAAAAATTTATATCCTTTTTTATGGATATCTTAAATTATGATTATGGTTCTGTGCCTCAAATCATTCACAGGAAGGTATGGAGTTCATCAATATTCTGTCTTTGTTGTGCATGTTTATTGACCATTATGACATAACTTATCCTTCATGTGTAGAATTTTATTGTTGCTGAACTTAATGAGAAAACCTAAGAATTATATTTTTCGGCAAACATTAATTAGCTTTGTGTTTTCTGAAAAAAGAATCACCTAATCAGATATCTATAATATATTAGTCCCCCCTTTTTTCTTTCTCTATGATCTATTTATTGGAAATAAGGATTTCTTCTTGAGAGGGCATTTTGCCTGCAGTGTAGTTTTAGGACATTTGAAAAAGTTGCTGATTGCTCTTGTTGGTTTTTAAAAAAAAAAAACTGAAAAAACTTTCATGGCGTTTTGTAGTGATAGGCATAGAATGTTTGAACTGTGATGGCCACATAATGGCATCAAGCTGGGGTGTTTCCACTGGATCCTTTCTGGTAGATGTGTGAAGGCTGCCCTTCAGCCATTTCTTTTGGTCACTGACTGTTACTACTTACTTCTGTAACTGGTCCTTGTGTTTTGCTTTTGCTTGTAATTATATTGTTTCTACCGTCTCTTAAATATAATTATGTTGCTTTTAGGATTACTATTGCTCTGTTTATTTCAGCTTTTAAGAAGGGTGGAGTTAGAGCTACTGGTGTGACTTTGGTTATATGGTATGATAGGAGAATATCCGAGCATTTAAGAGACCTCTGTAGCGAAAAGTCACCCTTGATTGATTTACCAAAAGAACATAAACTTGCTCACCTGTAGTTCTAGGTATTCTGTGAACAAATTGAAAAGCCAGGAATTTCTTACTAGTAATAGGTGTTTGGCAAAAGTCACCCTTGATTGATTTACCTTCATATGTATCTGCTAGTGTTGATTGGGGGATATAGGCCATATTTGGGGATATACTTAGCATATTGTACAGATTTTATACATTTTAAAGGTACTAATGTATCTGCTTTGAACTTTCAGAGGCCATCCCATAATGCTTAGTGATCTGGAGTTCATCTATAATTTTAATATAGTAGACTACTGATTTGAGTGTAGAACTATACCATTACTGGTATCTTATCGGGACTTGATTGATTTTGCAGGGTAAACACGGTATCAAGAAACAACCATTCTTAACAAAGGTATGCATGTTATCCCTGCATGACATGGTTAGAAGTTGTTTGTAACAATTAATTTTCTTCCCAGCTGTCTATATCTCTATTGCTTCTACCTCTCTTCCCCTTCTTGATTAGACTCTGGAGGGAGATAGATCATCATAGATGGGTTATGTGACGTTTCCATCTTTTTATTTTTAGGGGGAATCTGCATTATGGAGATTTGCCTGGCACACATTAAATCATCAATGAGGATCACCATGGGGCACTCATCGACCACCTCTCTTTAGTTCGCAACAAACGCTGAAGTTGATGAACTGCGTAATGAACTTGCAAATTATGAGGTGAAGAACCTGCTAAAGTTGGGAAGTGTGCTGGGATGAATCATTGTTGATCTTTTTTGGGTATGCAAGGTCTGAAGTGCATTAGGCAAGATGTTGGTCTTTTTTGGGTTGGCCTAAATTGCATTTCTTCTATAGATGTGATTATGTACGGATGAGACTATTTTAGCCACAATTGTAGATGTTTTTTTTGGTATGAGAGACCCATAGATGTGATCTTTTCTATTTATTGGATACAATTAGCATTATTGGATCCATTTATGGGATTATAACAACTATTTATTATAAGAAAATTATTGTTCATTTATCAATTTTTGGTTCTAGCTAAATCTGAATCTTGCCATGACCAAATCAAACAACAGTAGGAAAAATGAAAAATATGTCGTCTGATGAGGATTTTAGGGTGGAATCAAACAAAATTTCTACAATTCACACGACGTTCTTACTGATATCATTGTTGGATGCGCACACAGACAACAAGTATTAGCAAAATCCATTGTCTCAAATATCACAGTACAACAGTTAGAGTTATATATGTCGTGTGAAAGCACATATGTACTGAATTTTTAAGTCGTCACACCACATCTATGCTGGAAGAACTGTAGTGTGAATACAATTTGCACAACGTTTTAAAAATAAAACCGTGGTATGAATAAAAGTCACACCGCGGAAAATTTCTCTCGATAGCTTGTCGACAGCATGTCGACAGATCTGCCGATCCATCAGACGACGGAGTTAGCTGCAAACAGTCTACCCAATGATCGGTATACGACGGTTGAAAACCGTCGTCTGATGACGTTTCATCAGACGATGCCTCGATAGACCACGGAAATGCAAAATGTGAGACGACAGTTTTAAACCGTCGTGTGAAGCTTTTTGTGTAGTAGTGATAGTTGATGAAATGTCACATGCTGCTACTTTTGTGTTGATCATGGATTAATTTATGGCTGATTATTTTACAGCTAGCTAGTAATATCGGAATGCAGGCCAAAAGCTGAGATTCTGTGGGGTAGGTGATTCATACATCAACAAGAATGTTGTTTGATTGTGTTGATTATTGCTTCCATTAATGTGGTCATTTAGCTGGATAGTCTTCTTTTTGTTATCAAGGCAAACTCGTAACGTGTACATTAATGTCAACAAGCCAGAAGATTGTACGCGGTGTTGCCTTTTCAACTTCCATTTCTGTATGTCATTTCTCTCCACTTGCCAGTGATGACGGACTTGAGGGTTAATTTGTATTGCATCATATATATTAATGGACTTTTGTCTTTCCACTTTGATATGCATTGTCATATAGATGGAATCATTGCCATAGTCGCTTCTACTCATGCACTTCAAGCAGGGCGAGTTACAGGAAGCGGGCCAGATGTTATTGCAGCTTCTATCACTGATGCTGAAGTTGCGTACTTGCAAAGCCAGGAAGAGGTAATTTTGTGGAACTACTTAACTTTTGTACTTCTAAAGTAGTATACCTGCTGGCTTGATGATGCTGATTTGCATTTTGTGGCTGGAATTGCTACATTGTTGAAGTGAAATATATTGGATTCTTTGGATGGGTTTAATATCTTTCTTCTCTTTTGTCAGTTAGCCTCTCTTTGAAATTGTTGGAGAGGAAATATCTCACATTGGAAAAGTGACAAATAAAATATAACTTATAAGTGGGTGGATCTCACCCAATTGTATCGAGGCCTTTTGTGATTAAAACCCAACACCAAACAGGTGGTTAAGTTGGGACAGTTTCTGTACAATGGTGGGCCACGGACCACGCTTGTCGCTGTTTAACATGGTATCAAAACGGGTCTATCTCCAATTGCGTCTCCAATTATCATAGGCCCGAATTTGGGTTCCTTATATTGCCATTGGAAAATTTCGATTGGATTGTTACCAAGTGTCCGATGTGGACCTTGGATTGTTATATTGGCCAAGTCTCCAATATGAGACTTGTGTCCCAATTTCCAATGTGGAATTGGATTGTTAATTAATTTCACGTGCAGACCTAGAGTTAGGTTGCACGTAAGGGGGCGTGTTGGAGAGGAAAGATCCTACATTGGAAAAGTGACAAATAAAATATAACTTATAAGTGGGTGGCACTTATCCAATTGTACCGAGGTCTTTTGTAATTAAAACCACAACAGGTGGTTAAGTTGGGACAGTATCGGTACAATGGTGGGCCACGAGCCACGCTTGTCGCTGTTTAACATGGTATCAAAGCAGGTCCTGCTCCAATTGCGTCTCCACGTAGGCACGTATCATGAGTCCAAATTGGTGTTCCTTGTATTGCCATCGAATTGTTACCAAGTGTGACAGGACCCGCCCCCAATTTCACCCTGAAATCCGAGGTGGCCCTGTGGGGCCCACCTTAGGAATAGCTCTACCAAAAATTCGGCAGAGTCACCCCTAAAATGGACTACCCAAAAACCTGTAAAACACACAAAACACTTCAAGCAAGCCAACCTTATACTCTTGGAGCCACCCTGCTCCCAATTACTATCAACTCCACTTTCACAAAACACAAAACTCAACAATACTAAACCCAAATGTTATCAGAGCAATACTAATACACAGGGATATAAAAAGAAGAGTAAAGGATCAAGGAATCCTACAATGCGGAAGTAGTGACAACTATGCCTCAAATGCCATGTACGCCCTACCTCCACTAATTCGCCTGCAAACTGGGCATTTGAAACCGAAGGGCCCAGGAGAAAGTAATTAAAAACATGTTAGAGTGAGTGGACAAAAATAAATAGATAAATAAGATAATTCAAAAGAAAGTAAAGCTTTAATATTTTCCCACATCTATTTCTTTAAAAACATTGATGCATGCAACGTGTATAAAACATATTTCTTGTAATACGAAAACGCGTGAAAACATTCCAGCCCCACTGGTCAAAAGAAATAGAGCTAGCCCCGCAAGCTGAAGATATCAATCAAATATGGGGAAGAAGTTCTCACCATACAAATAAGGTAGCCTCCCAGGCTCGGGTTAGAGTGTCCCACACTCTGGAGCATCCCATGCTCTGCTCTACTCACCCACGAACACATAGTAAGTAGGGAGGAGTACTAATAGGCTAGCTAGCAATAAATATGACGACTCAGGTATGGTGGTTTCAAACCACACGAAAACTCGAAAAATCCGTAAGGCTTCCCCAATATCTCACGAGAAAGTACATAATCCAACGACGTGGCCCCGCACGCCAAAATATTCTCGAAATCATAAACCATTAGGCGAGAAATAATCGATAAATATAATTCCATCGAAAATCCCATTTTCGAAAAATATTCCTAAAATCTCAATATCGACGAATAGAATGTATTATAAATTTCTGGAAATCATCTCGAAAAATAATTCGTCGCAAATCACTTAAATCATGACTTCAAATAAAAGTCATATATCGGAGATACCTATCAAAGGCTCAAAATCCATTTCCGAATCATAATTGAAAATAATTCATAATTAATCTCCAAAAATTAAATCATAAATCCAAGGCAAAATATTATGCTCGATAATAAAATGATAAATAAATTACTATTTCAGGAAAAAAAAAAAATGCATGCATCATTCTTTAAAAATAAAAGTCCACTCACTGTACTATTCAGGCGATCACGCATAATAGTTCATTCGTCGAGCAATAACTCGGTACGTCGCTCTGTACACAATTATTTCCCGTAAATAACCATTCAACAATTAAATATGATTCCCAAAATCAAATCCTCATAAATCAACTCTCCACTTCTTCTCGGATTCAACCCAAATTTTACATCTAACACCAATTCGTTATCTTAAAGGTTCCAAGTCAAAACCGAGAGATATCCGACGGTCGGATTCTCGTAATTCGATAATCGAAACCCTAAACTTCAAAAATTCATAATTAATTCCAAGCTTCTCCAAAATTCACCAAAATCACAATTACACCTCTATAAATCAAATGTTATTTAAAACAATTAAATTTGAACTTAAAGCTCCGCCCCACAAGCCACCACGCGCCGTCCACAGTGACGGGGCGTGGGCCCCACGAGCCACCAGCAACCACCACCAATGTCCCCCAAATTTTGGCAGCACCACCTGCTCAACAAACCCAACACTTTTCACAATTACAAGAGATTCCAATTTTACCTTTAAGTGCTTGATATTGGCCGGTGAAGAAAACTCAGAAATTCCAAGAACCCTAGGATCGGGTTTTGATCGATTCTCCCTATACACTGCAAATCGTGGCTGACAGGACCCGCCCCGGATTTCACCTTGAAATCCAGAGTGGCCCTGTGGGGTCCACCTTAGAAGAAATTCTACCAAAAATTTGGCGGAACTCCCTCTAAAAGTGGACAACCCAAAAACCTGTAGAAAGACATTTACACTTCTAAAATATTCCATCCTTAATCTCCTGGAGCCACCATGCTCCCTTAATCACAACATCTCCCATTTACAACAATTCTAAACTTAAGAATATTAATATCATGGGTTATCAGAGCAATCTAATGTACAGACGTACAAGATGATAAAATATAAGATAAAGAACCGATACTTTTATAAGGCGGAAGCTACAACAGCTATGCCTCAACTCGATGTATGCTCGACCTCCAGCTAAACTGGTCTGCAAACTGGGCATTTAAAACCAAAGGGCCCAAGGGAAAACATTTAAAATCCATTAGAGTGAGTGGACGAAAATTAAGTAATTTCGAATGAATAAGTACAACTTAATGCTTTCCCAAGTTATTCTCTAAAACCTCGCATGCAGTAACAATCTTAGAAATACTTTCAATCATCAACTTTACTGCAATCTCTTAAAATCTCATCCTCAATCATTTTTTAAACATCTTTTTCAAGAGGTTCGTTTGATGACTAGAAATGACTGCTGTCTAGTCATCTCATGCCATCTGGGAGGGACTGCCACCCAAATGACGCATCGGAATGGACTGCTAACCGGAACAAGAGGCGGTGGATAGAAGGGACTGCCAACTAACCATAGGTAGTCAGAAGGGACTGCCAACTACTACCTCATGTCACCTGGGAGGGACTGCCAACCCGGTGACGCATCGGAAAGGACTGCCAACTGGACTGTAGTCTGGAAGGGACTGCCAACTAGACTATTACCTAGAAGGGACTGCCAACTAGGTAATGCATGCATGTGCTGACTGATAGCCTCCTCAACAAACTGGAAACAACCTCTTTCAATTACTTGCTTTCGGAAAGAAACTCGTTGTTACTTCAATAAAACATTAAAAATTCACCGTAAGCATAACTCAGGATTATCTCGCTAAATCAAACCTCAATATCTCAATAAATCCTCGAAAGCATCCTCGAAAGCATAAAACCAAATACTCTGTAAATCAATAAATGCTTTCGGAAAGAAAACTCAATCTAACTCCAAGGCTGATAAGTGCAGAGCTCAAAGCTTAATAAATCTCGATAATTCAAGCATGCTCAAATATTTGCTAAATCCTTCGTACTCGTATATCATCATAAAAACTTATATTCGAAATCAATAATTCTCATAATATTTTCTGAATCAGTCACTTCCCGAAAATCATTTCTCAACTCAATAACTCCTGAATAACTATCTCAAAAATCTACTAAAAGCCCTCGGGAAGGAATTTCAATACTAATCTCGTAATTCATAAATAAATCTCGATAAATCAACACTCAATAAACCATAAAATTCAATAATTCAAGACATAATTTAAATCTCAATTGGAAGGAAATAATAATACTGCATGCATAATTAATTTAAAAACAAATGTCCACTCACAGTACTATTTAGGCGATCATGCATATGAGTTCCTTCATAGAGCAATAGCTCGGAATATCCCCGTGTATACAATTATAATTCGTGAATAACGATTCGGCAATTAAATACGATTCTAATATCTTATTCTCCTAAATCAAACTTCCAATTTCTTTTCCAATTTAATCCAAACTTCACCATTAACACCAATTCCTCTATTTATATATTCACAAACGAAAACGAGGGAAATCTGACGGCCGGATTTCCCACAACTCAATCACAAAACTCTAAACTTCGGAAAATCACAAACAATTCCAAATTCCTCCAAAATTCACCAAACTTCACATACAAGTTCTACAACATTTAAGAAATTAATCTAGCTAAAAACAGACGTTAAGTCACTGTTCACGCACTGCAATCACTGTTCGCGCGCACTGTTCACACACCGGCAACCTCCGCCTCCGGCCACCAAATTTTGGCAGAAGCTTCATCTTAACCATCCAAACATCTTTCTCAACTACCACAAAGTCAGAAAACACATGAAAATACCCGAAACTAAGCTCAAACAGTAAACCCCAATTTCCAAATAGTACCCAGAAATTCAAACCTTCGATTCGTCAATTTCACTTCGATTTGTGGAAAAAAGCTTAGAGGGATATCATCCACGTCTCGAGGCGCATCGATCAAGCTCAAAAATGCTGCCAGAGATGGCCGGAATCTGGAAAATTTTCCAGAAAACCCGAGCTGCTACAGTGAACTTGTTGGCTTCGATTCGTCGTCTACGGTGAATGATAGGGTGCAAGGCATATATAGATAGTAACCTTGTTTCAAGAGGAAGAGATGGACACCAATTTCATGGCCATAGGTGGCCGGACGAGGCGGCGGTGACGTTGAAAAGTTACATCGGCGAGAGAGGAAGAAACCTGGAAATTTTTGGGGCTTTCCCGAAATGGAAAGTCCAGATTTGTATTTATAGACATGATGTCACGCCCCGAAATTTGAATAACTTTTTTTTCAAATCCGGAACATGAATATACAACTACAACGCAAACCACTCAAATTACAAATCTCAAATTAATTATTACAACTCACTTATACAAAGTAAATATGTAAAGCTCAAATTGAGCATCACTCACCTCGCTATTACAATCACTGTAAAACAATAACTATTACTCTAACCCGCACGATCACCGTCCTGATTCTCCTAACCTGCAAGATTTCCCGCTACACAATTTGAATAGTGTACCGGGAATTGCAACAACACAAAACCCGGTAAGCTTTTTGCAAAGCTCGTATGAGTAAACAAGAAAGGAATGTTAATTTTATAACGCATTTATTTTAACTCAAGTAAAAATCAACAATCTCAACATCTGCAAGGAACATCAAAGCAAAACACAGAAAATCCCTAACGAATACATTTCCACAATTCTCTACTCACAATACTACCACTTTGGTCCATCCCAACTGTTTGGACCCAACACCAACAACACTTTAGAGTTCTAACTACCTTGTTACCTGTCGTCTCGGTTATTATTCAACCGGCGTTCTTCGGACTCCCTGTCCTCAGAGCAGTACATCTCGGTTATTAATTAACCGGCGTTCTTTGGACTCCCAGTCCTCAGAGCAGTACATCTCGGTTATTATTTAACCGGCGTTCTTCGGACTCCCTGTCCTCAGAGCACTACATTCCAACACTCTATACATCCCCCAATGTCCATCATAAAATCCACATGATTCAGTGATCATGATCATCACATATAAACATAATAATTCACGTATAAATATGGTATGTCACATATAAATGTGATATGACACATATAAATGTGATAATGTCACATATAAATATGATAAGTCACATATAAATGTGATAAGTCACATATAAATATGATAAGTCACGTATAAATACGATAAGTCACGTATAAATACGATAAGTCACATATAAATGTGATAAGTGACGTATAAATGTGATATGTCACATATAAATGTGATAAGTCACATCTCAACTCATAATAAATAAATCAACACAATTCCACTCTTCAATGTCACACCATTCCACATATAATCACGTAAATATATATATACGTAATCACCCACTCAGGAATGACCACTAATACCAACTATAAATCACGCACAAAAATCGTGAAAATCATTTTGTATACTTAAAATCATTTTACTTACCTATGGACCGTAGTTGATCAAGTCCATATGATTTAAAAACAAATATTTATTCCATGAATATTTTTCACACAATTACGACAAATAAATTAATTAAAATTACTCGGTTCGTAATATGAACCGCGTGAGGTTTACTCACCTCTAATCCCGCTGCGTCTTCAATTCCACAAAACACGCCAAAGCATGCTTGTGAACTTTCATAACTGGATCGAAGTCAGAAAACAAGCTTAAGGGATCGAAAACTACCTCACAAGCCGAGAACAGTAATCACAACTGAGTTGACCGGAGTTTCACGTGTGTCGATCCAAACAACCACCAAGGATCGATCGGCGAGGCAGTT
Organism: Rosa multiflora; assembly: GCA_002564525.1. Classification (NCBI taxonomy): domain Eukaryota; kingdom Viridiplantae; phylum Streptophyta; class Magnoliopsida; order Rosales; family Rosaceae; genus Rosa; species Rosa multiflora. The sequence goes on along the minus strand of BDJD01005039.1, from coordinate 47,006 downwards.
CTGAGCTCAACCAAGAAAAATCGAAGCCTTGCCGACGTCGGAGCTGTGTTTTCCGGCCGGGTCCGTTTTCCTCAAACTGGGTCGACTTGCAGCGCCACCGTGAAGGAGAATCGGCGATAGGGAACACCAGAGGGACGATCAGACGGCGGAGGCGATCCTGTCTGGAAAGTTTCATCGCCGGAGGTGGCCGGAGCTCGCCGAAAAAGTCGGGTCGGAACGCCGGTGTAATACCCCGAAAATCCAATTTATTTTCCGAGAACATTTTAGAATGATTTCGTAGTCATGGAAGGAAGTACGAAGCTTTGAGGAGTTGTGGAGTTAGCTCGAATAATTTTATTTCGAAATCGTACGTATTTAGGGGCGTCTCAAAAATCGACTTTTTATACGTACAGAATTTGGGAAAACTTTCTTCACGAAAGTTGTAGAGCTCGTCGATACGATCGCGTGCATATGTGGAACGCAAAAATCGGAGCTCGTATGAATTAGTTATGATTTTTTTGAAGAAATTCCAAATTAGTATATATATTTTCTTTTTCGGAAAAATCCGAAAAAAAAATCAAAAAAATCAAAAAAGGCGGGTCGGGGTCGGGAGCTGCTGCGAAATGGCCGGAAATCGCCCAAAATCCTTCCTTCCTCCATTTCTTCCTCCTCCGGCCACCATAGGTCATGAAATTTTCAGGGTAGCTTCGCCTCAGCCTTGCGCACCTCCCCATGGCCTCCTTTCGGCCTATCTCCGCCGGTAGCTGCCGCAGCAAGGAGGAACCGGTTTTTGCTCAATTTTGAGTCAACGCCGATATCTCGAGTTCTAGACGTCCAATCTTTGAGATTCTTGGACAGATGCACTGGGAATGAAGTTCTGAATCACGTTCATGAAGAAATCGAAGCGAGTGGTGGACGTTTTCACGTTGAACGGAGGAGCTGCCGGTTTCTGGAAAATTTCCGGCGAACCGTGACTTTCAGGTAGCTTTTTCGACCACTTCCAGTCATTTTCAGACTTCGTGCTAGTTATGAAAATTATTGGGCTTGATGAGAGGAAGAGGAGCAGCCAGGCCCCGACACCATTGGCGGTGGTCGGCGGCTGCTCTACCTCTTTTCCGGCGGCCCTTTTCCTGCCACCTCCGAGGGTCAAAAATGTGATTTCTTTTCAGTTTTAGATTCTACGTTTCAATACGATCATTTCGATATATTATTCCGGTCATTTTCAGACTTCGTGCTAGTTATGAAAATTATTGGGCTTGATGAGAGGAAGAGGAGCAGCCAGGCCCCGACACCATTGGCGGTGGTCGGCGGCTGCTCTACCTCTTTTCCGGCGGCCCTTTTCCTGCCACCTCCGAGGGTCAAAAATGTGATTTCTTTTCAGTTTTAGATTCTACGTTTCAATACGATCATTTCGATATATTATACGCATTTTTTGGATGTCGTATGATTTAGTTATGAATGCCACCTCCGGGGGTCAAAAATTTGGTTTCTTTACATTTTTAGATTCTACATTTCAATACGATCATTTCGATATATTATACGCATTTTTTGGATGTCGTATGATTTAGTTATGAATTTTGACGGTTTCGATCGATTTCGATAATCTAATTAATATTTTTCGAAGATCGGACCGTCCGATGGACTTGTAGTTTTGATATGTTGATCGTATGACTGTCCCAGTGACCTTGTGAGGTCACGGACGAAGATCCGACCGTTGGATCTTCGTATAATTGTGAATTAGGGTTTTGGAAGGCGATTCGTGAGAATCCGACCGTCGGATTTTCATGAAATTTTGTGGAGAGGTTGATAATAATGATTCAGGAAGATCTGACCGTTGGATCTTCGTGATAATTTTGGGGGATGATCCTATGGGTGATCCGTGAGGATCCGACCGTTGGATCATCATATAATTTCGATCCGACCGTTGGATCGTCTTTATTTTTATTTATGAGTTGTTGGCTAAGTTATGATCATATTGGATTTAGGTGATTGACGGTCTTCCTTGGTGAGCGGTTGTGGCGTGTTTTGTAAAATTGAAGACGCAGCGAGATTAGAGGTGAGTAAACCTCACGCGGTTCATATTACGAACTGAGTAACTTTATTTAAATTATTTGTCGTAATTGTGTGAAATATATTTATGAAATAAATATTTGTTTTAAAATCATATGGACTCGATCAACTACGGTCCATAGGTAAGTAAAATGATTTTAAATTATACAAAATGAATTTCCTGTTTTCTTGTATGAATTATAGTTGGTATTAGTGATTATCTCTGTGCGGATGATTACGTATATATATATTTACGTGGATATATATATGGAATGGTGTGACATTGAGGTGTGTGTGGAATTATGATGATTTATTTATTATGGTTTGAGATGTGACCTTATACGTGTCTTATTGTATTTATACGTGACTTATCATATTTATATGAGCCTTATCACATTTATATGTGACTTATCATATTTATATGAGCCTTATCACATTCATATGTGATTTATATGAGCCTTATCACATTTATATGTGACATTATCACATTTATATGTGTCTTATCACATTTATATGTGACATACCATATTTATACGTGAATTACCATATTTATATGCGATGATTATGATCACTGAGTCATGTAGTTTTTATGATGGATAGTGGAGGATGTATAGAGTGTTGGGACGTAGTGCTCTGAGGACTGAGAGTCCGAAGAACGCCGGTTAAATGATAACCGAGATGTAGTGCTCTGAGGACTGTGAGTCCGAAGAACGCCGGTTAAATAATAACCGAGATGTAGTGCTCTGAGGACAGGGTGTCCGAAGACCGCCGGTTAAATAATAACCGAGATGACAGGTAACAGGATAGTTAGAACTTTAACGTGTTATCGGTGTTGGGTCCAAACAGTTGGGATGGACCAAAGTGGTAGTATTGTGGGTAGAGAATTGTGGAAATGTATTCGTTGGGGATTTTTAGTGTTTTGTTTTGATGTTTCCTTGCAGATGTAGAGATTGTTGGTTTTCATTTGAGTTAAAATAAATGCGTTATAAAATCAACAGTCCTTTCTTGTTTACTCATACGAGCTTTGCAAAAAGCTTACCGGGTTTTGTGTTGTTGCAACTCCCGGTACACTATTCAAATTGTGTAGCGGGAAATCTTGCAGGTTAGGAGAATCAGGGCGGTGATCGTGCGGATTAGAGTATGGTTTTAGTTTTACAGTGATTGTAATAGTGAGGTGAGTGATGCTCAATTTGAGCTTTACATATTTATGTTGTATAAATGAGTTGTAATAAATAATTTGATTTTTGAAATTTGAGTGACTTATGTTTTAGTTGTATATTCATGTCTCGGACTTTGAATTAGTTATTCAAAATTCGGGGCGTGACAGCCGGGTTCGGGTCGGGTCAGTCGAAAAACTTCGATACTGAAGGAGCGGACGAGAGAGAAAATGGAAAAGAAAAGGGTTTCCGTTTCCGGAAACCACAAAATGAATAATTATTTTTTATTTTTCCTATATATACTAAAATGGAAACTTCTTTCCATAGCCATAACTTCCTCATACGAACTCCGATTTACGCGTTCCGCATAATCACGAACTTGTATCGACGCGCTCTACGACTTTCGTGAAGGAAATTTTCCCAAATTCGGTACGTATAAAAAGTCACTTTTTGAGACGCCCCTAAATGACGTACGATTTCGAAATAAAATTGTTCGAACTAAATCCACAACTCCTCAAAGCTTCGTACTTCCTTCCATGACTACGAAATCATTCTAAAATGTTCTCGGAAATTAATTTAGATTTTTCGGGGTATTACAATCTACCCTCCTTAAAGAAATTTCGTCCCGAAATTTAATCGCGAGTCAATTTCTCCCGATTTAAGTTTTCTGTAGTTTATACAGAATAAACTGTAGAAAACTACAAGCATACGGCTCGACGTATAAAAATACGTCCGTATATTGAGCGTATACATGAAGGATACGACTCGACGTATAAAAATACGTCCGTATACTGAGCGTATACACGATTCAAAAAAATAATGTAAGAGGTAAGGTTCGAAATCCAGACCTCCTACACCAAGGTTTTGCTCCCAACCACTGAAGCAAGAGCTGCTTTCATTAATATAAACCCACATGTTATATTTATCATGTCATAAGCGACATAAAATAAATAAAAGGGAATGCAAGGTTTTGAACCCTTGACCTGCTGCACAAAAACCTTGCCCCTAACCACTGGGGCACAAGCTGTGCTTAATATAATGTGTACAAAGTTTATACTTATTATGTCATAAACGAACATAATAAAAATAAACGAGAGGCGAGGTTTGAACCTCAGACCTCTTGTACACGAACACTACACTCAACCACTCAAGCACGAGCTGCTCACGTTATTATCCATACCAATCCTTTTATTTAAACCAAGCGGTTTCAAACTGTTTCAACAATCCGGCCCAAAACACCCAAAACTGTTGCAGGAATCCGGCCCAACATAACCAAAATTGTTGCATAATCCGGCCCATGAATTTCGCCAAAACTATTTCAGAAACTCGGCCCATCGGGCCTCCACCCACAGCTACAGTGAGGACCCTGATCCGAGACAGGCCCAAGTACGGCCCACTTTCCACGGCTTATCCCTTCCGTGATTTACGGCAGTCAAATTTGCTTTCGGCTAAAGCTGTCTGCCACAGCGCCTCGAGATCCATCCTGTCCCCCTACACGCTCTACACGCGTCAACAACTTTTCCGGGTTTCAGGGCGACTTTAATCCAACGCGTAGATTGAATCTCTGAGATCGTTCATCCAACTGTGGAGATCAGCTCACCTTACTCTATAAATAGGTACATTCTGAGGGCGCAACTGTTCACTCCGAAGGAAACGAAAAATTCCTCTCGAGTTCCAGCCCTTCTCTCTCAACTCTTCAGCTTTTCTTTCAAAACTCAAATCCTTTCTTCTTCGATTTCAATCCTTCTCCTTCCGATCTTCTCTCCCATTTAGTTGATTCAATCTCTTCTTTCCTCTGAGCTTTCAAATCTCCAACACCCCATCATCAACCTCAATCCCTTTAACAACAATCTCCCTCAAACACTCAACAACTTTACTCTTCGATCTTCACAACCCCTCAACCCATCACCATGGAACCACGAACTCTGCAACTAATGGAGCTTCAAACCCAACAACAAATGGAACTACAAGCCCAGCAACTCACCGAGGAGGGAGGAAGCAACCAAGCAGCCGGGAGTAGTGCCAACACGCCTATCAGGCCAACCAATAACCGGTGGACTCCCACACCAGCTCAACTGAGAATCCTCCAGGAGCTTTACTACGACAGGGCACTTAAAAACCCAACTCCAGAGCAGATTCAAGGGATCTGTCTCCATCTGAGACCCTATGGGCAGATCGAGAACAAGAACGTTTTCTTTTGGTTCCAGAACCTCAAGGCTCGTGAGAGGCAGAAGTTGAAGGAAATTCGGAACGTTCGGGTTGGTGGATCCCTCGATCTCAAATTTGGATCCACAAGTTCTACTGATGGTGGCAGATCCATGGATCTCAACTTTGGTTCCACTGGTTCTACTGGTGATGATGGATCGATCGATCTAACCATTGGGTCATGCGTCGGCTATGGTGTTGACCCATATTCCTCCTCACCTTTCAACGCTAATACCAATACTACCTATTTTTGTACAATAGGAGGACAATCATTCATGGAACAACGTGGAGGAGATCACCAGGAGGTCGAGACTCTTCCCTTGTTCCCTGAGCACGGTCAGGAGGTCGAGACTCTTCCCCTGTTCCCTGAGCACGGTGAAGACATCCTTGGTAACCTTAAGACTACATCCGAGGAAGGTAGCGCATTTGGTTACTATTCTGGTGGCTCAGGCTGTTACAACAGTGGCTCACCTGTTTCTCTTGAGCTCAGCCTCAATCCATTCGGAGCCGCTTATTAAGCTTGGAATAGTGTAGTCCTCTGTTTGTTTATTTTGTAATCTAACTAAATCAATAAGATTGGATGTATGTCGTTTCTTCTTTTTGTTAAACCAACAACGACACCAAGGATCGAACCTTGGTCATCCAATACATTATCAAAACCTTAGCCAATTCTGTTGCGCGCATCGTTCAGAATGACGTAAATAAAAACAATCATTCAAAACCTAACAATCAATTAAGTCACTTAGTGGTCTAACTAGCATCCTCTTAGCCAAACCAAACACAGAACAATTCTGTCGCTAAAATTAGGAACTAATAAAGCTAAACACTTCCTGAGTTAATTAGGAAAACCCACACATTAGAGTTACACTTACAACACATATAAAATCTCCACTATTTCATCAATCAATTGTTTCAACAAAAACTTACCACTAGTTCCATTCCTACCAACAACCCTGATTTCAAAACAATTATAGTACTCAGAGACCACCCAAAAATATTGTCTCAATCACTCCAACCCAAAACTTAGAACTTTGGTTCCCCCACCTAAATCCCTGGCTCAACAACTTGTTGGTAAGAGGAAAGAGACACACAAGACATTTTCCTCGAATCACATTTGGTAGCACAACTAAAAACTGTAGAATGGGTTTACTCTACCATCACTAGGGATAGGCGTAAATCAGTTAACCAATCGAATACGCAAGGGAAGTTCTAGGAGGCCAGTGTACAAAAGGCACAGCACTAAAAGGAACAAACTAACTTGTACTAAACACACTTGATAACTACCACAACAAACTCATCCCAACTGCTCATAGATTCCCAATCTCCGCTAATACTCAATCTCACACAAAATTAGCATAGCTACCACAAAGCCACTATAAACATATATCACAAGTCAATCACTCAACTCCACTAAGACATCTTGATACTAAATAAGATATCAAATCCTTGATACGTACGTCCCATCAAAACATCTGTACGTCTAACTTAATAAGGTAGAATTTCTATCAATTTATACTCTTAACCACACAAGGTACATGCCTAGGCCAACATCATGCCTTCAACCAAACACATCAACATAAAAAAGAACCTCACTTCCATAAAACAATCTCCCTAACTCAATAGAGTTAAATCCGAAGGTTTCCATTCCTTAAAGATTATAACTCACGGCAACTGAACTTATTTTAATACGAACCTCCATGACAGCTCATGGTCCTAAGTACTACTCCTTTCGAATATCCAACACCTAAGAAGTATAGTATGCTTGGCTAATACAAGTATAACACTTAAATCACAGTATAAGTCAAATACAAGTCCATATTAACCAAGTCAATACTACAGGGAAGGTATTCACGTTCCTAAAACGACTTAGCGGCCTAAACGACTCCCAACACCCACACATACCCAATGACTTAGCCAATACCGAAGAGCACACGATGGGGATCCGCTGCAGACGAGCCATCACTCGGAAAGTATTGACACGTCACAAAATATGTACCTTACGCTCTGATACCAAACTGTCACGCCCCGAATTTTGAATAACTTTTTTTTCAAATCCGGAACATGAATATACAACTACAACGCAAACCACTCAAATTACAAATCTCAAATTAATTATTACTACTCACTTATACAAAGTAAATATGTAAAGCTCAAATTGAGCATCACTCATCTCGCTATTACAATCACTGTAAAACTATAACTATTACTCTAACCCGCACGATCACCGCCCTGATTCTTCTAACCTGCAAGATTTCCCGCTACACAATTTGAATAGTGTACCGGGAATTGCAACAACACAAAACCCGGTAAGCTTTTTGCAAAGCTCGTATGAGTAAACAAGAAAGGAATGTTGATTTTATAACGCATTTATTTTAACTCAAGTAAAAATCAACAATCTCAACATCTGCAAGGAACATCAAAGCAAAACACAGAAAATCCCTAACGAATACATTTCCACAATTCTCTACCCACAATACTACCACTTTGGTCCATCCCAACTGTTTGGACCCAACACCAACAACACGTTGGAGTTCTAACTACCTTGTTACCTGTCATCTCGGTTATTATTCAACCGGCGTTCTTCAGACTCCCTGTCCTCAGAGCACTACATCTCGGTTATTAATTAACCGGCGTTCTTTGGACTCCCACTTCTCAGAGCACTACATCTCGGTTATTATTTAACCAGCGTTCTTCGGACTCCCTGTCCTCAGAGCACTACATTCCAACACTCTATACATCCCCCAATGTCCATCATAAAATCCACATGATTCAGTGATCATGATCATCACATATAAACATAATAATTCACGTATAAATATGGTATGTCACATATAAATGTGATATGACACATATAAATGTGATAATGTCACATATAAATATGATAAGTCACATATAAATGTGATAAGTCACATATAAATATGATAAGTCACTTATAAATACGATAAGTCACGTATAAATACGATAAGTCACGTATAAATGTGATAAGTGACGTATAAATGTGATAAGTGACGTATAAATGTGATAAGTCACATCTCAACTCATAATAAATAAATCAACACAATTCCACACTCTTCAATGTCACACCATTCCACATATAATCACGTAAATATATATATATACGTAATCACCCACTCAGGAATGACCACTAAAACCAACTATAAATCACGCACAAAAATCGTGAAAATCATTTTGTATACTTAAAATCATTTTACTTACCTATGGACCGTAGTTGATCAAGTCCATATGATTTAAAAACAAATATTTATTCCATAAATATTTTTCACACAATTACGACAAATAAATTAATTAAAATTACTCGGTTCGTAATATGAACCGCGTGAGGTTTACTCACCTCTAATCCCGCTGCGTCTTCAATTCCACAAAACACGCCAAAACCGCTCACCAAGGAAGACCGTCAATCACCTAAATCCTAATTCACAATTATACGAAGATCCAACGGTCGGATCTTCGCCCGTGACCTCACAAGGTCACCGGGACAGTCATACGATCAACATATCAAAACTACAAGTCCATCGGACGGTCCGATCTTCGAAAAACATTAATTGGATTATCGAAATCGATCGAAACCGTAAAAATTCATAACTAAATCATACGATATCCAAAAATTGCGTATAATATATCGAAATGATTGTATCGACACGTAGAACACAAAAATGGACAGAAACTGTCCTTGGGGTGGCCGGAGGTCTCCGGAAACCACCATCACAGTGGCGGCACCGCCGCCCATCCAAAGTCAAAATTAGACAAAACTCCCAACATGAAAGTTCTTCATCTAAGCATGTTTGTGAACTTTCATAACTGGATCGAAGTCAGAAAACAAGCTTAAGGGATCGAAAACTACCTCACAAGCCGTGAACAGTAATCACAACTGAGTTGACCGGAGTTTCACGTGAGTCGATCCAAACAACCACCAAGAATCGATCGGCGAGGCAGTTCTGAGCTCAACCAAGAAAAATCGAAGCCTTGCCGACGTCGGAGCTGTGTTTTCCGGCCGTGTCCGTTTTCCTCAAACTGGGTCGACTTGCAGCGCCGCCGTGAAGGAGAATCGGCGATAGGGAACACCAGAGGGACGATCAGACGGCGGAGGCGATCCTGTCTGGAAAGTTTCGTCGCCGGAGGTGGCCGGAGCTCGCCGGAAAAGTCGGGTCGGAACTCCGGGTTCGGGTCGGGTCAGTCGAAAAACCTCGATACTGAAGGAGCGGACGAGAGAGAAAATGGAAAAGAATAGGGTTTCCGTTTCCGGAAACCACAAAATGAATAATTATTTTTGATTTTTCCTATATATACTAAAATGGAAACTTCTTTCCATAGCCATAACTTCCTCATACGAACTCCGATTTATGCGTTCCGCATGTCCACGAACTCGTATCGACGCGCTCTACGACTTTCATGAAGGAAATTTTCCCAAATTCGGTACGTATAAAAAGTCACTTTTTGAGACGCCCCTAAATGACGTACGATTTCGAAATAAAATTGTTCGAGCTAAATCCACAACTCCTCAAAGCTTCGTACTTCCTTCCATGACTTCGAAATCATTCTAAAATGTTCTCGGAAATTAATTTAGATTTTTCGGGGTATTACACATGAATTCCTTAAAATTACAAAATTGCCACTAACTTAAAACCCTTATAACTTCTTTGTTACAACTCCGATTTTAGCGTGCCACATGTCCCTGAACTCGGTTTAACGTCCTCTAAAACTTTCATGAAGAAAATTTTCTCAAATTTTGACCCGAACGAAAAGTTAACTTTGAGAGCCACTAAAAGTACTGAAACGATAGTAAAAATGAAAGTAAATGTCGTTTACCGTCCACATGCCTAGTAAACTGGTGAATTTAGGTTCGAGACGTTACAGTGGCTCAAAGCTAGGGGCAAAATGATCCTTGGCAAAAACCGCACCTTCGATGGTGGTTTGGTGGATGGAAACGGCCGGAATCTTTTGAAATCGACGAAACCTCCATTCGGCTACAGTAAACTTCGCAGCTCACTTCTGAGCTCCTCCGGCCTAGCCACCGCAAAACACCACCCTAGGCGTGACAAGGAAGAGGGGGCGAGCCTATCAGTGCGCAGATTCCGTCGTGGGTCGGTCGGAGAAGGGAGAATTCGGAGGAAAAAGAAATCGGCCGAAGAGGAAGAAAGGGTCGAGGGATAGGAGAGAGAAAAGCCGGGTAGGTTTTCCAAAAATGGAAACCTACCACAGTAACTCGGCTATTTATAGGAAGTTACCATGAACAGTAACAGTAAACAGTAATTTTAATCTTTCGCTTATAACTTTCACATACGAACTCCGATTTAAGTGTACCACATGTCCACGGACTCGGTTTAACGTTCCTACAACTTTCATGAAGGAAATTTTCTCAAATTTTGACCCGAACAAAAAGTCGATTTTTAGGGCCACTAAACTTATCGAGAACAACTAAAATGTAACCGAAATCGTTAACTTTCGTTTTTCCACAAGTAAACAAATGATATTTTGGTTCGGGGCGTAACAAAGTGTCCAATGTGGACCTTGGATTGTATTGACCAAGTCTCCGATATGAGACTTGTGTCCCAATTTCTAATGTGGGAATTGGATTAATTAATTTCACGTGCAGACCTAGAGCTAGGTTGCACGTGAGGGGGCGTGTTGGAGAGAAAAGATCCTACATTGGAAAAGTGACAAATAAAATATAACTTATAAGTGGGTGGATCTCACCCAATTGTACCGAGGCCTTTTGTGATTAAAATCCAACTCTTATCGGGTGGTTAAGTTGGGACAGTATCGGTACAATGGTGGACCACGGGCCACGCTTGTCGCTGTTTAATATGGTATCAGAGTTGGTCGCTCTTCAATACGTCGCCATCATGGACCCGGATATGAGTTCATTCATTAATTGATTCACTAATCTCCTCTCCAATCATGGACCTAGTTTGGGTTCATTAAATTGGCCATCGGAAGTTTCGGATTGGATTATTGCCAAGTATCCCATGTGGGCTTTGGATTATTATGTGATTGGTCAAGTCTCTAATGTGGAATTGGGTTTGTCAATTAATTCCACGTGCATACCTAAAGCTAGGTTGCACGTGAGGGGGTGTGTTGAAGTGGAAAGATCTCACATTGGAAAAGTGACAAATAAAATATAACTTATAAGTGGGTGGATCTCACCCAATTGTACCGAGACCTTTTGTGATTAAAACCACAACAAGTGGTTAAGTTGGGACAGTATCTGTACAATGGTAGGCCATGGGCCACGCTTGTCGCTGTTTAACAGAAATGTGGTTTAAGGTCTTCAATTTCATTGGTTTTTTTTAATTCATTGGAGAGAAATCGAACCCTGATCTAATCTAATCCTAACCCAATTCCCAACCACCGGCTCACCACGTTTTTTTTTTACTCTAAATAGTAACTCAAGTGTGTATTTGAAATTCTATCTTAAATTTGTAATCAATATGTATTTGAGGTACCATTTGGGGTAAAAAATAAAATCATGTTTTTATAGGTCGGCAAAAGCCTATAATCTCCCTACCATGTTTTTTTTTTCCTAGAATAAACAATAATTTTATTAATGTGGTAATATTATAAAGGAAGCTGCCATGCTTGGCTCGATAAAAGTGAATTCCCCATATGAAGCCAAACGCCCCTCCCTTTAGCTGTAAAAACCTTGAAGTAATGAAGTAAAAAAATATGGCCGGAAAATTAAAAAATCCTATTCACGTAGCCCTACACCAAAAGCTAGAACTAACAATTAAAATAAAATAAAATAAAATAAAATAAAATAGAGCCTAGAGGCCTAAGCAGTAAAAGTAACGAAAGAGAGCTCGCCATGACCAGGCCAGTTCTTGCAAAGCCACCAGCCGACAAATGCCAGACCACCATCTATGGCTGATCAACCGAGGGAGGCGCAATCCCGGCGACAACCCATCAGTCGTTCATACTGAAATGTTAGATCCAGAATTTCAATCCAAGGAATGCCTCCGATTCAGATCCGATCCAAATTAATTTTCCAATAGATGGGCTGTTTTGCTCGTCCATTGCGCATCATAAGAAGTTCATTCAGTCCAACTCCCATTCTTCAACCTCCTCTATGGTAGTTGATATTTATCAAGCTCTGCAAAGTAAGCTCTCGTACAACCTGCAAAGTAAGCTCTCGTACAACCTGTACAACCTTCTTTTTTGCAAGGAGCCTTGGATAGACTGTTGTGTCCATATTCATTTGAGTTATCCAAAAATTCCAGAGATCAGGGCAACTACAAGATTTAATGTTTTTCTTCTCCTCCTGTCCTACTGCACTGAACATCCGCCGCTTACCAGATCACGAGCAGACTACAGCCGGCTTACCAAATCATCCGGATCACGAGCAGATTACAGCCGAATTGGGAAATAACTTCTTACGTGCTTTCCCAGTTTTATCCCAAACATCATCCAACATTTGACTTGAAGCATTCCCTCCTTAGCGAAGGCTTCAGCTTTGATATAAAGAGAAGCCAGTCGGACAACCAAACCCTCATCGGAGAAGCACCGGTACTTCTTCTCGTCCTCAGCCACCTCTTCTTCCATACAACGGCAGCAGAGCTCAGCTGATTCCTTCAACTTCGTTACGTCTGCTTGACGCCGGAGGAAGGGACTAGAGAACGACACCGTTACTAAATCAAGAACAAGAGCATAACTTTTTCATTAATTCCCAAATGAACAGAGAGAACGAACAAGATACAGATTAAGAAGATCACATAGCACGCGGCTCTTTCTACAGAATGAGAGAATGGCATAGTATTTATATGTTCGAACCCTTAAAACCCTACAGGGTATCGTGGGCCTCAACCGAGGTACACAACATTGGGTTTATAATAGCCAGTTCAAATGGGCCAAAAATCTAATCCAATTCATACGGTGGGAGGAGAAGGAATATGAGCACAATCTCACACGCAAAGTTGTATCGAAGACAGAGTAAGAAAAAGCAAGGGCCGGGAAAACATTGGAGCTTCTAGTTGCCCTCCTGCACTGAACATCCGGAATTCTTGGGATAACTCAAATGAAGACGGACACAACAGTCTATCCAAGAAATCCAAGGCTCCTAGGAAGGTTGTACCAGCTAAAAAGGAAACTTCCGAGTACTCTTCGCCAGAACTTGAAAAGCAGAGAGCTTACTTTGCAGAGCTTGATAAATTTGAACTGCCAGTAGAGGAGGCTCAAGAATGGGAGTTGGACTGAATGAAAGACTGCTAGTGCTTCTTATGGATGAGCAAAGCAGCCCAATCTTCTCTGTATAGTCAGATTAGTGTGCAGTTGACCGGTTGTGAAGTAACTCCCATACCACCGCTTTCCAGTTTTAACATCTATGCATGTCTTTGATGGTTATAAATATAGCTGCTTATGTAAAGTGTCTGAGCGTACAGAGTATTCAGGAAGAAACTAGCTCACTGTTTACGAATAGTTCATTGTGCTTGGCCATGATATCAATATATAGCACAAAGTTTTGGAAAGAAATGGTGGCAGTACTGCTCACTCTTCTTTATTGCTGAAATCGCTCAAAATCTTATCGGCCGGCAAGGCATGGTCCTAAGCAAGCTATCTTGATGAAAGAAAATATAAGAGAAGAATATATGTTACAAATCCATCTTTTGTTCGAGTCTACTTACATATTTGACTGCTACTTTGTTCACTTCTGAAAAAACGACAAAGCCCAAGCTAAATGCGCTGTCATGTTAGCAATAGTTGCCATGGAAAAAACTACTGTTGCGGAACCCAAACCCTAACCCCAGAAACTGAAAGGAGAGAGAAGCGGAAACAGGATAGCTAGGTAACTATCTGAAAACTTCCCAGGGGGTAGACAAACTCCCCGATGCAGATTAGGAAGTTTGAAATTAGGAGGTTTGCAGGTTCAATTCTAGTCACTTCTATGAAAGAAAAAGAAAAAAGAAAAAAAAAAGAGTAAATGTTACTAGTAATCTCATATACAGATTCAGATTCAAAACATTAAATATACAATTATCTCTATTTAATTACATTAATTTTACAAAAGGCTGCTCATGAAGGAGATTTTAATATAGCAAGTAATAGCCCATGACCATTTGGCAGGGAGTATCCCTTTCGTGAGCTGGATCTCCTGAGTTCGACTCTAGGAAGACCGGTTGTTGTGTAACAGAAAAAAAAACGATGGTATGAAAAATAATATTTATTTCCGGAAGTGAATATTAACAACAGCTGGCTGCAAGTATAAAGTCTGCTGAATAGAGAGAGCAAGAGGCAAAAATGGATGAAAGAGGAATGAAGAAATCTTTTTTGTCCGGCTGTCTATGCTACCAGCTTCTGGACCTGTTGAAGATAACCAGAGCAACATTTGTTTACTTCAAAAAGTTACAAACTAAAACTTAAAAGCAGAGCCTCAGTGGTTTACATAAAAATGTAATGCTAACTATTCAAAATCTCCATAACTGAATGATGTAAAATTTCCTCACAAATACCAACACATAAGCTTGTAAGAATAATGTTATGCAAGTCCAAGATTCTTTTTGTCGTTTCAATATAGGAAACCTTGAATGCTGACTGCTTAGTACGTTAATATGAGATTCACCACTCTTTTGGGTCTGCAACACAAAGTAATCTTGATATCTAATCGTACATGTTTAAGTTTTCCTTTTAGATCATCCTTGCAACACAAATTAGATTGCTACAATGTATGTACAGATGTATGCATGTATTAAACACAGTTATGGGTAAATGACAAGTACCTGGTTTAATCTTAAATTTGAGGGTACACGGTTGCCTTCTTAAGATGAACTTGATAGGATGATCTGTTGACTGCCTATGCCGATCAGTTGCAGAAATTAACTGCAAAGTAGCATATTTGAAATTGTGAAACCTTAGGGGATTGACTTAACAGTACTGATTGGCCCATAATTGATCAAACATCACAACTTGCCTTGTATCACATGTAAGAGAAGACTATCAAAATCAGTAAGGCTGTGTTTACGTGTCTATTCTTTGATTCTTATATTCCTAGTTATCTCAAGTTCTCAACTATGAGATTCAATTTTACAGATTTATTTTAAACATACGGAGAGAGATTGTGATGCAAGATATAGATTATAGGAAATTCATAACAAGAAATTATTCTTAATTGCTTACTAAGTTTTGGTAATTTTATTTTACTACCAAATCTAGTTTAGGCCTTTAGCTCGTAGGTTTTATTTTGCTGAATATCTTGGCAGCATAAACGTCTACTAACAAAGACAATTCCTCCATCGAAGGGATGTTTAGAACAGGAAAAACCTACTGATCTTTCTCTTCAATTTAAAACAATGGTCATTGTCCAGAAGTTTGCCTATCTAAGTTTTATCGGTTCATTCCTATTTATAATAGAAAAAGAAAAGGAAAAGAAAAGGAAAGAAAAGAAGCAGCAGACACAATGGAAAGCCTTAGTTTCAGAATCAAACCTTCTCATCAAATCGAAAAAGAGATTGGTCAAAGTAGGGAGAAGGGCTCTGCGATTGGCAATTAAAAGGCAAAGAGGCTAGCATCTTCTTCACAAACTGCAGGTTCATCAGTCGATTATATGTGAGGTCTGGGAACACAGATAAATACCCATGCAACCATAATATCCATAAATAAATCTATCAAGCCTTAATGATGGGAAACTAATTGTTAGACAGGCCTGTTTATGACAAGCATGCTACTATTTCGGATGGGGAAACTTCACCTGCAAAGAACTACTTGCTTTATTTTTGACACATCTCAGTTGCTCCCGAGCATGCATGTTATTTGAGTGAGATGACACAAAATTCATTGTATATGAATTTCTCGATGTTGCGTGGAAGTGATCATAGAACTGCTCAAACAAGAGATAAAGCTCATCTGCCGAATTCTACAAGTAAAATTGTCAAATACATCAAGTCATATTCCAACAAATACAGATATAAGAAGAAAAAGGAAAACAATCGTCACTGAAAGTAACCTGATGAAAAGCTACAATTTCAGTCGTCTCCATGTTATATACCGCAAAAAAGGCTGGGTGGAGATCAGTATTGCGTGATATCTGCTTCAATTATATACAATAATAAAAAAAATTAGTCAAGTATTCTGATTGCACAAAGCTCAACGCACAAATGCAAGCACGTTTTGATGCTACAATGAATGGGGTGATTCATTCGATAAAGCATGTGGGCTCAATATCCTAGAGCAATTGATCCCTTTCCTAGAGTGACCCCATTGCAGAGGGAGTATAAAAATATATGATAAAAGAAGAATCTCCAAAACATTAAACTGCAATTTCTTAGACCTACGATGATGATGAACTGAATGCTAGAAAGAAGATCTCACCACTCCCTCTACACTACCAAACTTTATTAGCAGGTGGTGCCGGTCCAAGAATTGTACCTGTCCAAGAGTTGCGTATAAACAACTTGTTACATGTCATATTGGATGCGCATTATCAAATTTTCCTGTTATATAGAACAGTGAAAAAATATGAAAGCGAATTCAGACTTCTCAAAGCATATTAAAGAGATATATTTTGCATTAAAAGAAATTAGTAAAAACCAGCATTTAGGCCCTACCTTCCAGATAATCAAGTCAACATAGTCTTGGAAATGGAAATAGAACTTCTTCTTCAGGCCTTGGACCCTCTAAGAGTAAAAATGTCATCAATTAGCTAACTGAATTAAGTATGTGCTTCAAAAAAAAAAAATCCCAAAAAGGCTGATTGGTAATAGACATTGGCAAGAACAACATATAATTGTAATGCAGCAGCCACAACGCAGCCACAACTTGGTTAGAAAAAAAATATCCACTTTGGAAGCCTAAGACTAAGCCCACCCTATTTTGGTCCAAAGTAAAGTCTCCGTGGTATTTAAGGGTCTTGAAAGACTCATTTTTCAGTTTTATGAACAGTATTTATGAGTCTAGTGCTTTTAAGAGTCTATTTAGTCTTAGGGGGAGTACTCAAGGGTCTTGAGTATGTCTTTATGTCTATTTAAGTCTATTTATGTCTTTAGTATTCAAGGGTCTTGTTATTACCAAGTCTTTAATTGAGTCTTCTGGTATTCTAGGAGTCTCTTATGTGTTTTAAGCCTATAAATATGGCTACCTATTGTAAACCCAAATCAGATTGGAATGAAGTAAATTCAAGTTTTATTGAAAGGCTTGGTGCCTGAATTATCTCTCCTCCCTCGTTCTATTTTTCCCTTTTACAGCTAAAATCCCTCTGTATCTTTTAAAACCTTACTGCATTCTTAATCTCCCGACATTCCCCAACCCACCATCATGCTCTCATCAACTGCTGCTCTGTCCTGCATCAAAATGTTCCTAGTTAAGCGAGCTTACTCAATTTATATGGAGATAACTTACGTATTAATTCTCCGTCACCCGTCACCACCATGCCTAGGTGGATATGTATGATATACTTACATTTTGATCCTATGCCTATGTAGAAATATTACACATCTTTCTACCTAGAATTGAATCTCGCTTTTATCTTGACACTTTCTGTTTTATGCACACAGTTCTACTTATTTTAGTGACATGCAAAAGATAACATGTAAACGAATCACGACTAAAAAAACCAACATAAGATATGCCAAGGTCATATGTTGCAGTAAAAAGGAAAGCAGATACAAAATTGGCTATAAATGAGTCTAGGCTTAAGGCCCCAAGCTGGGACCAAACAAGCCATTAGGAAATCCCATCAGTAGTGTCTACACACATCTGATTTGGCTTCAGGACCAATATAAAACCACCAGAGTATGACCGAGGGAACTGTTAAAAGAGGCATGACTAGGTTCAGAGGGAAGGGAAGCCATCCAGGTGCTATATCAGAATCAGGGTGATTGTATATGACCTAGATCAATAAATATATCAGGAAAACATGACAGCTAAAGTTGCTCTATCAGCATTAATGGAAATGTGTAAGACTATGCTGTATAATTATTGTAGCAACACATAGAACATGAGTAAAACACTGATGGAACTTCAAAAGTCCAGTATATAATAGTAGCAGCAATGAGTCGAGAACATGAAATGCAAATGGAAGCAAGCTAATATATACTTTTCTATACCACAGAGCAAAGCTTCTATAACATTACTTAAATTGAAAACGCATAAGACTTCAACCATTCTGCTTTGTTGACCGAAATTTCAGCATATGCCTACAATGAGATGAAGTTTATAAAGGCAAATTAAATATGCAAAGAAGAGTGATAGAGATAACCAACCAAAGTCGGATCTGTTTCTTCATTCCACATTCCTCTAAATATGAAAGAAAGCAACCGCTGTTTGAGGCCACTATGAAAGCTAGCAACTGCTGTTTCGTGAATATTCTGCAATGAATATATGAGCTGTCAATCAAGTGCTCCACATATCAAACATTACACAATGTATCTAATTACCAAAACTGATGAATGAGATGATGAAATATGGAAGAGATTAGTTACTAAATGTTTGGATAACTATTGACAGTAATAGAAAATATCTTTTTCTTTCTATAAGAAGAATAGTTTCAGTAGATATACTCTGGAAAAATACAACAAAGTGTCCATATACACAATCGCAAAAGAAAAACAACCACATAGCATAAACAAATATTGAACAAAAAGAAATAGCACAAACAATTCAGCAAGCTGCAGTTACTAATTCCTTGAAGAATTCAGAAATATCTGTAAATGCAGAGACCAAAGTTGACAAAACCCATACAAGGGAAATTTGCCATACGAAAACAAATCTGCCTCCCCTAATTTTCCTACACAGCATTTTCTTTCTACTTTTTCCTTACAAAAGGCACACTGTTCCTCAATATGTAATGTAAATTCCAGGATCATCTGACTCCCCTTGCATCAGAAAAAAGAAGAAGAAGAGCTTATTACTCAAAGATAAAGCAAGAAATATGATTACTGTTCTGCGCTCCCTTTTACAGAATATAAACCAAGTAATGATCACTCCTTCGGGACCACATAATTTTTACCTAACAAAGCCTTCCATATCATCTAAGACAGATTGAGAAAAGGGGCAAACACAGCTCATAATTAGCCAACTACATAGGATTTACAATGGATACAACAAAACATCTTCTATCAAAGGTAAGAAAGTGGAGAGCTAAACAGTTTTGGGATCTGCTAAACTTCTTTAAGAATAAAACTCCACCCTAACATCCAACAACTTAGCTAGAAGCATATTATGGGGACCCAGGACATAGTTGCATATAGTACTGTATTAATCACTCTTATTATGTCAAAATTACTTTAAAACAAAAATACCAATCCAACTGGATTCACAGCGGCTAATATCTACATTGGGGTTTTTTTTTTTGGGGGGGGGGGGGGGGGTGGGGGGTGGAAGATTAGACGTTACAATCAAGCAAGAAGCAGAGCTAAAACTAAACTAACCCAGCATTCTCAAGATTATAGAGTAACAGTTAGAGCTGTGGATATGTTTTACATTTCAATCTCTTTGATGAAACGCAGACAAGTTTCCTTTTCCAGCATTTAAATTTCTCACATCTCCATCTGCAACTGCTTCCATCACCAGACCAGCAGTGTTAAGTGGGCAGAGCATGATTAGGGAAGAAATCTCCTTTACGGAAGCCCAGACTAACATCTTACTCCTAAGAGGACTTTAAATCTAGAATAGTTGTCCACGATTCCTGGGTAGTTAAACCACCTTCAGAAGTAGCATTGTAAGAGATCAAATCTCCTGTTTGAAGCCCAGACTAAATATCTTACATCTAAGAAGACTTTATTGCAAAATAGTAGTCCACAGCTCCAGGGTAGAGAAGACATAATACTATCACATTCATACAAGGAAAAATGCACAGCTTCAAGACTGCTTTATATATAAATTGAACAAAGAGGTTGCTCCTATACTGGAACTCTGTTGATGCGAGATGTAAGGCATTTGAACCGCATGACATGGAAGTAATGCAAATTCCAAATACCCTAATGACTAGGAAAAAATACTTGTTATCTTGTCATTTCTAACTAAATTCTATTTGTGCATGTTATCGAAAATAATTACAGCAAACCCAATTGTCTTATTAAAACATTCTGTGAGAGCGTTTCAACAATAACTTGCACACCAAACTTTTATACTTCATCTTTCAAAGTACCACAAACTAAAGTGATAACATTTGACCTCCTCAAAGAAAGAGATTACATTTGAGTTGATGGCTTAGCATGTTCACCCTCCCATAAATGTGATTTATTTCATCTCTTATCTCCTCTCTCCAACATCCAAAGTGTAAGGAATAAACAATCTTAGCTCAGCAAAAGACACAACCGGTTTCTTCATAAACAAAGAACCTAAATTTTTTCTAGCTTTAGACAAGATAGTAACAAAACCCTTTCATCTAAGTATCACACAAAGGCTTGAAATATATGTAGCTGACCTGCACGTGTGAGTTGAGAAAAAGCTCGTCATCTTCACGACAATATGTCCCAATTGCTCGTATATCAACAAGGTATCCAGAGTCTCTGATTTGCAGAATGTGTAGTGTTTGGTAGCGAAGGGACACAATTGCCAGTAAATCATCATACAAAAAGGCGCCCGCATTATGGGCCAGGTTAATAAAATCATGGTGAAAGGACCTCTGATCCAGTACAACTCCATCCTCCAATCTAATCATCAGAAAGAATACAATCATTAAGTCTAAACAGAAATACTAATGTCTTACATGATAAATTCTCAGAAAAGTAAGCGGACCTCAAGAGGTGAAAGGTTATCTTCTCTATAGATGGGACTCCCACTACAGCTCCTCCAACAGACATTGCATCATGGATTTGTCCAGTAGAAGTAGCAAAGAGTCCGTAGCGGTTACTCTCCATGTAAAGAAAGAAGTCCTTGCATATAAGCTCATTGCTACAAGGGAGTGACACACTGTACAGCTGCGTAAAGAAGCTCTCGAACCTCCTCGCTTTCGGAGGAAGATCAGTACAAGTGCAGTCTCCTTTGCAGGAGTAGGAAAGCCAGGTAGGTCTATAAACAATCAATTTCTGATGATTTCTACTGAAACATACGAGGTACTGACCATCCTCAGTGAATTTACGGAACAGATGGTCCGGGCACTCAACTTCATATATGGTATAATTAGGGACTAAATTCTCGTAAAATCGCCTAGCATAGTGAACCTACCATTACAATTACAGTAAACCAGAAATTAGCATTCTATATAATTTCAACCGAATAATAATCAATCAATCAATCACCAAAGCCAAGAGAGGAAGACGAAGACGAAGAGGAAGAACATACAGCAGAGCCGGGAGCCGGAGATGAAATTTGGCGGTCGAAAATTCTGGTGGCAACATTGTGGCTTCTGAACATTACTACAGGGCGAGAGTGAATGATGCAGACGAAATTGAAATTCGCTGAGAGAGTGGTGGACGAAGACGAAGCAACTCGCAAGGCTCTCAAATGTGTCGTTGTCGGTGCAAAGGCGTAACCCTAAGAATGAAATTCGCCATTCCCGGGGTTTGTGTCTCTGTGTGTGTGAGAGTGAGATGACGATCAGTTTGATATGTAGGCGGTACGCGATCACTGCTTTAGCACCATATATATTCTCTCCTTTTTTCTCTCCTTTCCTTTTATTTTCGAGCTGGAAAATTATTTATTGCACTGACAGTTTCTATTTTTTTTTTTTTTATAACCAAGTACAGTATGCAACTGCCCCTTCATTAATAAAACTCCCACCATATGTACTTTAAATGGATGTCTACTGCTATAAATGGAGGGGCATTTTGGTGTTAAAAGAATTCATCAAATTTTAAAGTACTCATAATACTATTACATAATATTAATTATTAAATTAAGAGCAGTTTTAAAAAAATTTCTATAATTTTTGTATTATAGGGAAGCAAAAGTCAAAAAATTTCTTCTCCAACTCTAATAGATTATCTATTTTACAACAATCTCTAAAATCTCCATAATTTTTTCTTAAAATTTTAGAAATTGCTGTAAATTTAGGGAATTTTGTTTTCTCTTTCCTCACTATCCCTAAAATAGGTATAGTTATAGGGATTCTGTTTGAGCAAAAGAGACTCATTTTTCTCTAAAATAGAGAAAAATAAAAATATGGGGAAGTTGTTGGAGTTACTCTAAGTTAATAAATGTAAATAGACAAAATTACCTCCAATACCATTTGCTCTAGTGACATAGTCTCCCCTTCGTAAGTGGGAGGTTGTGAGTTCGACTAAGAGGGTGTATTCAATCTAGATTTTAAATGATTATGTCTGACTTTTTATAATCCGTAGATTCTTGTGAATTTCGAGGATTGTTTTAATTCCATACAGATTTTAATAGATTCTAATGTATTATACTAGAAAGATTTATTTGGATTTTAACAAGATTTGTATTGTATTCCAAAATTTCGACTTTTTAGGCCCAAAAAGCCTCTTTTTCCATATTTCCAGATTTCACTAATAATGTACTGTAAATTTGTACATTGAAAAAAATTAATGTATGACCATACCAAGATGGGTCAAGCATGAAGTCATGTATATTTCGAAAGGTGACTAGAGAAGCTAGAATTACAGCCACACAAAAATACACAAAGATTATATATGCTGATTATGAAAACAATGCCTAGTTGCCTACATAGTACATATCCTCCTGTTCTTCACTATCTTCCTCTGTAAGGCTATGTTTCTCCCCATAAAACGAGACAAACTTGAACTGATCGAGTCACTGCTCTCCGCAAACATATAAAGAGAAAATAAGCATAATCCTGTTTCAGGGGAAAAAAAGATTTTAAGTGAGATATATATGTGATGTTTATAGCAAAGATAAACAAAGCAGGTAATTAAGAATTTAAGACGAAAGCTTAGCTTCACGAGAGATGCAAGTAACAAGCCTCTCTTCAATGAGTACAAGACTTTCATACACAATAAAAATAAGAGAAGAACTGGACACACTATATTGAATTTGAGAAATGAACTTCACTTGTCATATTGGTTTATAGCAAAGAAAAACAAATTAAGCAGGTTAAGACAAAAGCTTAGCTTGCAAATAACAAGCCTCTCTTCAATGAGTACAAGATTTTCATACACAATTAAAACAAGAGAAGAATTGGACACATGCTAGTGAATTTGAGAAAGAACTTCACTTGTCATCTTGGCTTTGACAAACCACTACCTAGAGAAGATTTGCATGATAAATTATGTGGTTAGCAGCTGGCAAGAAGTATATTAACAATAATAAACTTGCTTAGAAAGCAAACTATCACAATAAGGATAAGGAACATCTGTGCACATCTAATAAAAAGATGATATCTACCGAATCATATCAAGAAATTGTGAGGGGCATTAGTATATCTTTCTATTTTCTTCTGAATTCTCACAAAGCTTACAGTTTGTTATTCTGGTGTAGTTCTAGTGATCCTATCATTGGGCTTTCTATTCTCTTGTGCCTTTTCACTAATTTGTTCTTCCTATGCACCTCACGTATATGTATCCTATCATTTTGGTGTTTTAAATGAAATAAAAATAAAATAAAAAGAGAAAAGAAGACATATATTAGATCAGGATTCCCCATAGAAACTCACACCTTAGTGATCCTGGCATTAGCTTTCTAACATAAACAGGAAAAGAAAATGGTTTTAAATTTCCAATTCTTCCAATATTGAGGTTGGAAAATGCTATTATTGCTTTCCCATAAAGGAGAAGTACCAAAAAAAAAAGCCGAACAAACATAGTGCAGTTAAATATAGTTAAGACTATGCTCCCACAACAACATACTAATACAGCTAAAAATTAGAAGCAATTCAAGTTCAAAATATGTTCTTATTTGAGCAAGTTTTATAATCCTCAAGACATGTATCCACATATATCCTATTCAACAACACAAACAAACATCACCATTCACCATTCTTAGATACTCTTTCTCAAGTGATAACCATTGACATATTTCAAGGAATCACAAACTCTCATTTCATCCATCACTGGCAGTCAAATGACATCCAAATTTCTCAGAAGCATATCCACATTCAAAATTCGATCATCACAGAAGAACCAAAATTTGCATGTATTTTAACTATCATGGTAGTAAACCCAAACTCAAATTTCTCAATAGCATTTCAAATTAGAATCAGAAAGAACCAACCCAAACTCGTGCTGAGATTCACGAATTGGTAATTTACCTTAATTTGGGATTTTAGGGTTTTCCTCCTCCACTCAGGCGCTCACCAAATCGAGAACTGACTGATAGCCAATTTGGTCCAATTCCCAGTCTCAATCAATTGAGACATGAAAAAAAACAAAGACGCTATAAACCAAATGGACGTAGTTCGTCGTCGGTTCATCTTCTATCATTTAAGGTATTTGCATCTTTAGAATGAAAGAGAAAAAAAAAAGACGTCAAAATCTCACCTCTTGAGAGTGGATTTCTGATTCAGTTTAGTATTTATACCAAACACCCTAGAATCCTTCACAATCCAGCATTTAATAAAATCCTTGAAAGTCGTTAGATTTTTGAATACTACAAGATTTAGAAAGACTTTTTGAAATTTTAATTGAATACCACAAGATTTTAAAGGATTTTTTAAAATCTTAATTGAATACCCATGGATTTTTAAAATTCAAAACTATCCAATAGACTCTTAATTGAATTTACCCCCTAAGCCTCATCAATGAGTGGGGCCGGGTCTTATTACATTTTTAAATAATAACAGGTCGGGCTGAGCTTTATTATAAATCAAGATCCAACCCGTCCATATAAAGCGAGCCTCGCAGGCTTTTTCCAGCCTGGCCTTGCGGACTTTATTTTAAAATAAATCTTTCAAGATACTAATTTTTTATAAACCTATATTTATATATCATACAATCCAAAGAGCAACCTCTATTAATTCAAAGAAAATGGGAAAACCAACAGTTGGATGAGATTATTACAATAAATTATGAGTGCGGTAAAAAATTTAGCCAATTTCACCATATTTTCTAATCCGATCGAATTGGTCAACCGTTGTCACTTGTATGTCTTATTGGTTGACCAATGGCAAGACGACCGTGAAACGTGCTTATTTTTTCACATTACGTTTGTAAATATTCCATCGATCGATGTTCGTGGACATAAAATAAAATTTTCAATTTTAATTACAAAAACATTTGTCTGTATCAATTTGCCTCCTAAAGTTATATGACTTATACATTGCATTTAAATTGTTGAGATTCATTCTAAAGCAACCATGATGTAGAAAATGAATTTGGAGAAACCAATCACTTGATGGAGAGATTGTAATGTTTTATGGTGGTTGTAAAAAATCTAACCACTTTGGTTCTCGTTTCGAATTCGATCAATTAGGTCAAACTTGGTTAGTTTTATAAATCTATATTTATATATCATACACTCCAAAGGGCAACCTCTATCAATTCAAAGAAAATGGGAAAACCGACCTTTGGATGAGATTATTACAATAAATTATGAGTGTGGTAAAAAATTTAGCCAATTTCACCAAATTTTCTAATCCGATCGAATTGGTCAACCGTTGTCACTTGTATGTCTTCTTGGTTGACCGATAGCGTGACGACCGTGAAACGTGCTTATTTTTTCACATCACGTTTGTAAATATTATATCGATGAATGTGCGTGAACATAAGATAAAAAATTTAATTTTAATTACAAAGACGTTGGTCTATACCAATTTGCCTCCTAAAGTTGTATGACTTATACATTGCATTTAAATTGTTGAGCTTCATTCTAAAGCAATCATGATGTGGAAAATGAATTTGGAGAAACCAAACACTTGATGGAGAGATTATAATGTTTTATGGTGGTTGTAAAAAATTCAGCCAATTCGGTTCTCGTTTTGAATTCGATCAATTAGGTCAAACTTGGTTACTTTTATAAACCTATATTTATATATCATACACTTCAACCTCTATCAATTCAAAGAAAATGGGAAAACTGACAGTTGGATAATATTATTACAATAAATTATGAGTGTGGTAAAAAATGTAGCCAATTTCATCATATTTTTGAATCCGATTGAATTAGTCAACTGTCATCGCTTGTATGTCTTCTTGGTTGACCGATGGCGTGACGACCGCGAAACGTGCTTATTTTTTCACATCACATTTGTAAATATTCCATCGATGGATGTGCCTGGACATAAGATAAAAATTTCAATTTTAATTACAAATACGTTGGCCTATACCAATTTGCCTCCTAAAGTTGTATAACTTATACATTGCATTTAAATTGTTGAGATTCATTCTGAAGAAACCATGATGTGGAGAATGAATTTGGAGAAACCAACCGCTTGATTGAGAGATTGTAATGTTTTATGGTGGTTGTAAAAAAATCCATCCAATTTGGTTCTCGTTTCGAATTCGATCAAGTAGGTCAAACTTAGTTACTTTTATAAACCTATATTTATATATTATACACTGCAAAGGGCGACCTCTATCAATTCAAAGAAAATGGGAAAACCGACCATTGGATGAGATTATTACAATAAATTATGAGCATGGTAAAAAATTTAGCCAATTTCACCATATTTTCGAATCCGATCGAATTTGTCAACCGTCGTCACTTGTATGTCTTCTTGGTTGACCGGTGGGGTGACCACCATGGATACGAGGCTTCTGATACAATAATAACACGCACTACAGAACGAATCCGTGAAATTTTTCTTTGATTATTTTGGACACCGGAGCTATTTTTAACAGTTTATGGAAGTGTAAAGTAAATAAAATTAAGCTAATTAAATTAATTTCAGGGCCGGCCCTGGCCTGGCGGACTTTTGGCTGGTTAGGCCTATGCGCCGAGTCGGGTTTCAAACCCATAAACCAAGCCCGGCTCTCTGCCCATTGGGTCGGGCCTATTGCAGGCAGGGCCAGGCTTTGAGCTTGCAGGGCTTGTGGGCTTCCATTGGGCCACTTTATCAGCAAGGCGAATGATGAGGCCTAAGTTCGACTCACGAAAAAGTAGTTGTAGAATTTGAGTTGTTTATCTGATAAAAAAAAAATACAAAATTACAAAAGTGTGAATTGAAAAAATAATCAAACCACAAGTAAATCCACAATATAAAATAATAATAAAATGAATAAAAAAAAAAGAGAGAGAGAAGAAAGGGGAAGTGTTATGTAAACATGGGAATAGTGGGTTATCTAATCTACAAGTAAATTCTTTGTTTTTTGTTCTTTTGATGAAGAACATGAACAAAGGGAGTGAGATTTACACTCCCCTTTTTATAAACCACACTCCCATTATCTCCTTTGTTCATTAATTTTTCCAAATTACCCCTATCATCTTCTTATATTTTTCTTGCCACTAATTGCATTCCATAAAAACTGTATCTCCTTTTTCTCTATCATCTTCTCTCTCTTCCCATATCAACTCGTAGACCAAAAAGATCCTCTATCTACCAATCTAGTTATTCCTAATGCAATGGTTAGAATACTTTGAGTTCAACTTTGATAGACCAAAAAATGGATAGAAGATATTTTTGATCTTCAAGAAGCTGGTGATTATTGAAAGATCTCTTCTAGTTATTCCTAATAGTTAGAGAACTTCGATAATATTTTCGATAATCAACTCGAAAAGCTGGGTATTAATGTCATCTTCAACGCATTCGAATGGAGCTGGGGTTGATTGAAAACATGGGTTTGGAAATTGAAAACATGGGTTGATTGAAATTCTTCGATTTAGAGATAAGGTGATTTCCACCTTAAATTTAGGCTCCTTTAGTGTTCTAACCATAAATTAGAGTGTTAAGCAATGGAAGCAGAGCCTTCATGATTGAAAAGGACGAGAAGAAGAAGTTTTCCCATAGAACTCAAAACGTGAGACTAAAGAATAGAAATGAAAAAAAAAAGGATGAAGAACTAGGGGTATTTTTGAAATAAATGGCAAAGAGAGTGTGGTTCACAAAAAGGAGAGTGTAAATTTCACTCCCCATAAACAAAAGCTAAATATAGTTTCCCCTAAAACAACCAAAACCTAGAAGATCATGATACAAGGCAGTAGAAGCTGAAAGAGGTAGAGTAGTTATAGCTTGCAACAATTTGTGTATGTCCAATATCTGTGATTGCATTTGTTAGGAAATTTGTTGGCCTAAATACTGGTTACTACATTGTGGTTTGGGTCTAAAATCAATTCAATCTTTAGACTTCTACTTTCATCAAAAACACCCCTGTACTTTCAATTTTGATCTAATAGACCCAATCCATTAGTCTTCCATTAAGTGAGTTCGTTAACTTGCTGAAGTGGCTCATGTTTTATAATATTGTGAGGTTAGTGTGGTGGTTTGTTGTGTGACTTGTACGTAAGAGGTTGTGGGTTCAAGTTATGACCCATTCCTAAGCTGACTATGCATGCCACCTCAACACCACATCATAAAACATAAGCCCTACATGAACCATGTCAACGAATTAACGGACCCACTTAACAGAAGACTAACAGATTGTACCTATTAGATCAAAATTGAAAGTGCATAAGTGTTTTTGATTAAATTAGAAATTCAGGTCCTGAATTAATTTTAGACCCAAACCACATCAAGGTAGTAATCAGTATTTAACTCGAATGTGCTTGTAAGTAATGTGGTAAAAAATGGAAGAGAGCTTCAAAATATCCTGAATAAGCTTTCTAATTCTCCATGAAGGGGAAATTCTATTATTTATGTTGTCAATCAAGATTTTGGAATCACCTTCAACTTGGATAAATTTATATCCATGAACTAGAGTTGCTTGAAGTCCTACTCTTAAAGCTAGAGTTTCTACTATAAGAACATCATATCGACCAAGATGCTTTGAAGAAGCTAGAATTAGTTTACCATATTCATCTCTAATGACAATCTTGAAGCACTAATATATCTTTCCTTAACTAAACCATCAAAATTCAGTTGTACATAATTAGATGGAAGAGGGATCCATTTAATAATGTTCTGAGCCTTTTTACATTTAGGTCTTAAAAATGATTCATTTGCTTGGTAATATTGATTGATCATATTGGCAACAATGTAAAGAATTTCAGTAGGAGTAGTTTGTTTATTTTTAAAAACAAGTTCGTTTCTTAAATGCCCAATACAATATCTAAGAACAAAATTATTAGAAAGATTCCCCTGATACATTTCCAAGCCATAGAAAAGCATCTAGTCTTTTTAGCAATGAAAAAAGAGGTTTTTCGAAGATATTTAGCACTAACAATTTTAATATACCAATTTAGAGGTTTAGTTAACACCTTCCAACCCAATGTAGCTAGGGCAGCTTTATTAAACACAGAGCTAGATCTAACTCCAAGGTCTCCTTTATTCTTTAGAATGCATATATGAGACCAAGCAATTGGGGGTGTATGCATATTATTACCCAGAAGATATTACGATATGTACTATCTAATCGAGTAGTGATTTTTAGTAGGACATTAGAACAAGAAAGAACATGATTTGGCATACCTGATTTGGTTTAAGAAGAGTCTGTCTGTCTCCTCTTGAGAGTGTATAAGATTTCCAACTAGCCATTTGTTTTGCATCTTTAGTATGAGGTCCTTTGTTTTTACTTGATCTTTCCATAAAATATTATTATTGATTCCTAAGTATCTGCCAATAAGAGGACTATGTTGGACATTCAGAATTTGAGAAATAGTGTTCACTAGTTGCTAAGCCCCCGAGTTGTTGCGGGATTGATTTTTGCCTTAATTATTTGGCTTGGCTGGGACTATCATAGTGGTTAAGAACAAAATGATTTTTCCTACATAGAGAGAGAGAGAGAGAGAGACTTTAAAGAAGTTGTTAAGTTTTGGTAGCTCTTGATGGACTACAAAGTAGAGAAGTTATGAGAAATAATGTTTGTAACTCACCAAAGTATTTCTTTTCTGCAGAGGTGGGAAATATACAAAGAAAAATTGCATGTAACTTGAAGATTGACTACAACGTACACTTGTTGCAAAGACAAAAAGGTAAAATACAGGGACAAAATCGTCCTATCACTATTCATTGAACAGTAATTAATAGTAATGAACAGTGTTTTGGGGTTTGCCTTTTAGTATAGAGTATAATGTGTGACTAGCTAGAAACTATTGAAAAAATATAAGGAAGATTTAGTGGCCATAAATGTCGTTGAGGTATGTGGCATCAAGAATGTGGGGATGTACTGGTGTTCTAGATATTGACGTTGATGATTAGAAATTCTCATGTTGTGTTGGTGTTCTGTTGAGTCTATGTTTCACACCCATTGGTTATCGATGAGTGTTATGGTATCTTTCCAGGGCCATCAGCGAGTGCTAAAGGTGACCTGTGCAATTATTGGATTTTTTGGTGATTTTATGTCATGGCAAAATCAACTTAATCTCGTAGTTGTGCCTCTTGAGTGCTATGGATAATGTTAACCTAATGCCCATCTAATAAGAGCTACAGGTGAGGTTTTAGTTGTTGTTACTTTTGATAATTATTAGATCTATTCAAGTTGATTTTGCATTATTGCTAATTGAGTATTTCATACTAAATTGAATTGCCTGCATGGTTTTAAATGAAAGAAAAATTTTGGGAAAGAATTAAAGCTTTGCTTTTCTTTTCCTTTAATGCATTTATTTTTGTTCACTTACTCTAACGTTTTCAAATGATTTTTCTTAAGCCATTCGGTTTCACATTGCCCAGTGTTGGTTGAAGTCTGGCATGATAAGAGTTGAGGCATAACACCACCACTTCCAACTATTGTTTGTAGGTTCTTGTTTAACCTTCTTTTACCATATTTCGGCCAAATTGTTTAGACTGCTCTAATTCCTAATGCTTAAATTGTAGTATAACTTAGTATTTGAGATTTTAGGGTATTTGACCCATTTATATCATTACTTCAAGTTTGTAGTTAATGTGGGAAGTATGCAGATTTTTTTTTTTTTTTTGAATCAATCGATCAATGATTGTTATATTCATCACAAGCCAGGATAGGTCGTTACATACCCTTCCGCTGCCATTTAAGGGCATAGGCAGACAAGAAGATAGTGGTAGTACCCACAGTGGTACATAGAAATAGACCTACTCATTATACAATTAAATACGTAGAGATAGCGGGAATCCTCCTTTAGTACTACTCCAGAGGCGCTAGAGGTACATAGAGTGCACAACGATGCTTAGCTTCCTAAATGCAAGGAATTTATTGGAATTTAGACTAAACTAAAAACATAGAGAATGGTTTTGGGTTAAAACAACCCCAGTCAAAATTATAAGGCCTAATAGGGCAGGCCCAAAGAGAAGAGCCCTACTCAAGGCCCAGCAAAACCGAGTTGACCCAAGCCCAGTCCACCATTCCATCACGTCCACAGCTGCCTGTGCAGCGCTGCCCATGAGTACCACCCCGAAACCAGCCACCACGAGCCGCGTCGCCTATAAGTCCCGCCGGAAAAACCAGCCTCGATCACCAAGAGCCGCGTCGCCAATCTCTTCTACAAGCCAGCACCGCCCTGAGACCCTCGAGCCATTGCCAAAGCACTAGCCCTGAGACCCACAAGCCGCCCCGGTCGCCCAGATGCTTCTAGATCCTCGCTACCTCCCCGGTCACCCAGATGCTCCCAGATCTTCTCCGCTGCCTGATCGGGTCATCCCTGCAAAGAAACCACCACAGACGTCTAGAAAAGCCTTCCAAACCTGCCATCAACACTAGCCTGCCAAACCCCAAGTCAAACCAACATCTCCCTACCCCAGCCCAGGGTGTTGAAGTGCCCGTCCGGCAGCCAGTATAGAGACAAAGCGGCAAAGCCGGCGCTATCCATAGTCGCCGCCGGACAGGTACCGAGTTGGCTGCGTTTGTGCTCTCTCGCGGCTAGGGCTAGACTGCACAATTGAAAAAAAAACATGCAACTCTTATATGTTTGAGGTTGGATGATATTAATTACAAGCATATTTGGTAGTCTATTTTAAGGATAATTCTGTCGAATTTTCAGCAAAATTCTTCTTAAGGTGGCTCCTACAAGTCTACTTCAGATTTCAAGGTGGAATCTGAGGCGGGTTCTATCAACCTAGATGAAAAGAGACTTCATACTATTGATTGATAGTATTAATGGTCTCATTGCAACCCCTTGATGAATCAAATCCTGGTTAAGGATATTCACTACCTTGTAAATTCTATCCGGTCAATTCATTTTCAAACATATTTAGAGAGAAGCAAACTTTGTGGCCGATGCAATAGCAAATATATGATTTTCAAGCTCGGTGAGGGCTTGCAGCAATTCTCTCCTCTTATTAGTTATTCATGCTTTAAATTTTGATAAATCAGGCTTAGGCTGTTTAACCTGTTTTAGAATAAGTTTCTTGTAATTTAATTTCTTATTAAAAAAAAAAAACGAAAATGGCTTAAATTGTTACATCAAAATGACTTCATGAAAGATTTGCAAAAAAGTTTCTCGAGATC
Organism: Rosa multiflora; assembly: GCA_002564525.1. Classification (NCBI taxonomy): domain Eukaryota; kingdom Viridiplantae; phylum Streptophyta; class Magnoliopsida; order Rosales; family Rosaceae; genus Rosa; species Rosa multiflora. The sequence goes on along the minus strand of BDJD01005039.1, from coordinate 14,305 downwards.
AAAGATTGTGAAATGGTTGGTTGTGACCATACTTTTATCAATTTATACAATCAAGGATAATGAACCTATCTTCAAGTGATGGACTCGTTCAGAAACTATGTCCATCACGTTTAGTATAGTGGCTTAATTAGTCCATATAAAACATAAAAAATTGGTAAACCATGTAAGACTTGATTGACTGAAATCAAACGTAGTGTCTATGTTCATTTCCACCGGCAACAAGGCTAATTTGATACAAAATGTCATGACTATACATTTCCCAATTGAACATGGACACAAAGCCAACCTCCCCCCCCCCCTCCTTTCTATATTGGATCGCCTTCAGTGAATGGTCTCCCATCACCATCTTAAATTCTAGGTTACCAGAATATGAATGAATCTCTTTCGAAATTATGGACCGATGAAGGTTGCTGTTAAGTTTGTTTCTCATTATTAAGTCATAGCGATATTCCCAATCATGATATAATTCACATTGATTGGATTGGATTGGATTAGATTATATATAGTCTTGGTAATGGCTTTTGTACCTTCCATGTTGAGCATAAATTCAAAAGCTCTGAGACAACGATTGACCTAAAAAATTACATCCGTATTAGGTCGTTCTCTATTATTTATTTAATTTTTTTATTGAAGAGGAAGAGACGATTTGAATTTGAGATGTCCCCGACATTTTGCTAGGAGGAGATTACCTTATCACTAAACCAAATGCTAGACTCGTAGTGTTTTATGATACCCGGCACTATTTTAATGGATTGTAAGTTGAAGTTGTCTTATGTGGATACTTGGTAGGCATGATGTTCATTGCGAAAGACAGCTGAAGGCATGCCACAATGTTTTACACGGTTACGAACTTCAGTACAGATCTGGTGAACAATTTGAGTAAGGATTAATGCTAGCATATATTGGTTAGATCAAATAACTTACTTGAAGTAGAACAATCTTAATATATAGGATTTGTTTATAGTATCAAGGAAAACCAACCTTTATCTAAAAGATGGCATGATTCATAAGTGTCGCATGCCCACATCTCTTTCTTAGTTATAAACATTTGAACTAGTACACTTCAAATTTATTCGATAACAAGCCCTTAGAATTAGTCTCAGTAGTAAAGAAAGATTAACTTACTTTAGATTATAACTAAAATCAAGAGGAGGTTTGTATTTGGGATTCGATCCTCAAAATACAAATACGAACACTCCTCAAAATATAACAAAACCTCTTTCTTAGCTATAAACATTTGAACTAGTACACTTCAAATTTATTCGATAACAAGCCCTTAGAATTAGTCTCAGTAGTAAAGAAAGATAAACTTACTTTAGATTATAACTAAAATCAAGAGGAGGTTTGTATTTGGGATTCGATCCTCAAAATACAAATACGAACACTCCTCAACATATAACAAAACATAAATATTTGCCCTATCTACGGCCATTTGGTCTATTCACTATAGTGGATAAATCTTTTTTTTATTTTTTTAAAATGGAGGTCTAGATCATTGTTGCCGTAATATAAAAGCAAAAAACCGCCGTGGATATTTGAAAGTAGAAAATAGTATCTACTGAATTTCAATCGTTACAAAATTTAACCAGCTAGCAAAAGTCCAAAAGAATTATATTAAGGTAATAGCCAGGCGATGCTTAAATGATCTGTAACAATCACCTTCCTTCTGATATAACAGGAAAGAATAGCTAGAAAACAAGCAGTTTTAGAAATTTTATTGTCATGTCCAACAAATGGACAGTCAGGATTCCAGAAACCATTAGCACAAAGGCCTCAGAATGAATGAATAAACTAATAGTTAACCCACAAGAAGAGACTTCATCCAATGCTTTGGTTTCCTCACCATTGATCCCAACTGTTGTTCATAAGGCAAGCCACTCGATTACAGTTCATCCATCAACATCCAAGCATAGGTTTTAACAACAGATAAACGAATTACCCTAATTAAATACTGTCATTAGTCCCTACAAGATGCACAAATCCCCAGGTCTCATTCTTGAATATACGAATATGCGCCTTCGAGCTAACTATGGAGATGCCTGCCTGGAATCACCACTATAATTTCTTCTAGGATTCATTTTCAACTTTCAACTCTAGTTCTCAGAATCAGTTGAATCAGGGGAATATGAACTGATATTGAGAGTTTTACTTTGTCCACCTTTTTCTCATTTTTCTGAGAAAAATGTTTTTGCACATTTTCATCCCAAATAGCTATATTAACCTTCCACTAGGCCTTCCCCTTTCCAAAACAAACTCTTGGCTTCTCAACATCAGGAAAAAAAAATAATTTTTGTTAGTTTCTTTTGTACAAGATTTGACTTATAGATGTGTAGTATAAATAAAGTAATAGGCCCCTATAAAGTTCCACGCTCTGGTTTCCAAATCACTGCAAATTTTCCATGTCATTGTATTTCACCCTACATATCCTTTTCTGAGTGAAATATATTAAACTTCATTGGAAGAACTACATATAGCTACAGATAAATTATGACAGCAGAAGCTCAGAAAATAGTGGTGATCCAGGATGCATCTAAAGACATCGTTAGTTCGAGCACAATTCAATTAGTCCTGCATGGCTTATCACATAAGCCTGGGGATGAACTTACACTTCTTGCAGTTCTTCACCAGGTTAATAACCCTAGTACGTTATCTCTCATGAAAGCTGGGAGACTGTGTAAGAATTTATGCTTTTGATTTGAAAAACAGAACCTTGGAATATGTGGTAAAAGAACAAAACAATTTAGTTATTTTAAACAAAACAGATTATGCTAACCTTTTATTTTCCCTAACAACCCAATTTCTCAACTTCTCTGTCCTCAGTGGGATACAGGAACAAAATGGATTCCAGTTCATTTTTTGGAACAAACCAGAAAGTCATTCAAGAAGAGATTGAGAGGAAAACGGAGGAGTATCGTAACAAAGTGGAAATTACAATGATTTCTCAGATATGTGAATGCGCAGAGGTCAGATAAGAATTGCAACCATAACCTGCTATTTGTTTTTTTGGATTTATTGTTCCATTTAATTCATTGCAAGTACTAATACTACTATTATACGTCCAAATACGTATGGAGAATATACAGTTTAGAATCTGAAGTAAATCATTTATTATTTGATAGAGTACTTGCAGCCTGCAATACAATAAGGTAGAGGGTACCTTTTGGTGCATCATCTGCCAAGCTAATGCTAACAAAATCATTGTACTTCTTAAAAACACAGATTAAGTTCCACATGGAAGTACTCGCTGGCCCATCTCCAAAGATGGTTGCTGCAGATGCTGCCAAAGGATTAGGAGCAACGTGGGTTATTCTTGATAGGTCAGTTACCAAAAGATTTTAAGAAGTTACAGTTGTGCCTTCATTGCAGCCATAGCTATTGTACCATCAGAAACCAATAAAAGTAGAGGTACATAGATACTCCAAAATTTGAAAGCCTCTGAATTTTTGGTGCAGGCAAATGAAGAAAGACAAGCAATTCTTCATGGAGAATTTGACATGTGGTATATCGAGGATGAAGCGTAACAACTCTGTTGAACAACTGAGAGGCCCAAAACCAATTGAGAACAGCAAGCCAGCAGCTGAAAGGCGCACCACCAGGAGACGTATCAAAGAACAAGTAAAATATGATGAAATGATACCTGGAGATGAAGAACTCTCTCTTAAAAGTAAGAAAAGATTTTCGCAAGTCATCTCAATTATCTAGGACTCTGAGTTTCAAGTTGCATGAATTAGACAATTTAAGTATTGATATGATCCTTTAATTCCTGAAAATAATAACCATGTGTTGTCAAAGAAAAGGAAACTGCTACTTATAGTTCTTCATCTATAGACTATAGTTGCATTTTGCATAATGAAAGCACAATTTTTGTTCTTCTTCTAAACACCCTTCCCCCTAGCCTCTTACTAACACTACAGAATGTTCTTGTAAATTATGGCCAATACCAGTCTCATAGCATGTTGCCGTCAGAATCCGAACCTCATACTTCTTCTAGAGAATTTCCTAATTAATCAAAAGAGGAAAAAAAATTGCCTAGCAGATTTGAATTTCTGGCCGGACATAAATTAGGTGTCTGATGAAATTTTTACCTTATCATCTAAACATGGGGCAAAATTGCAGTGCAGTACATTAGATAGAAAGTGACAGCAATAACATGCATAATTTCACATTGCTTATGGTCAGTAAAAACACAAGGACTTGATTAAAAGTGGATTTTGTTTTAGAAACTCCAAGTCTTCCAAATATCAGTAATGGCAAAGAACAAGAAGCTGATGTTCGCGGACACCCATGGCCTAATTATGGGAAATCTGCTTCCTCATCAAATGAGCAGCCGACAACTTCAAGCCTTGGGACTACTGAAGCCTTACCTTCTGTTCTTGCTGGTCATTTTCAAGAGGTAGAAATCACTACAAATACTGGAAGAGGAAAAGCAGAAGTCCCTCCTCCAATTGCAAGGGTTCAAGCGAGGGATCAAAAGGAAAGGGGGAGCCCAGATGAATCTAAACAGCACAGCTACAAGAATGATTGGATAGGAGAATGTCAAGCAGATGAGGAATTTAAAAATTCAACCTGCACAGTTTGCAACAATCAACGACCAAAGATCGGATGGAAGAGAGACTTTACTTATGCAGAACTCCAAGCTGCTACTGATGGTTTTTCCGCAAAGAACTTCCTATCTGAAGGTGGATTTGGTTCAGTCTACAAAGGAGAACTGAATGGGGTGAAGATTGCTGTAAAGCAACATAAAAATGCAAGCTTCCAAGGAGAGAAAGAATTTAAGTCTGAAGTTCATGTACTCAGCAAAGCAAGACATGAAAATTTGGTTATGCTGTTAGGATCATGTTCAGAAGGAAGACAGAGGCTCCTTGTTTACGAATATGTTTGCAACGGTTCTTTGGATCAACATTTATCAAGTAAGAAGAAAACAAGCTAAACTAGAAAAGAGTTTTAACTTTGAAATTGTTCAAGCTTTTGGCAATTGACATGAAATCTGTTCCTCGATATTGGCTGTTACAGCGTAGAGAAGTCGACCACTGAAATAATTTTTATTAAATTTATGCAGCACATAACACCAGGCCTCTCAGTTGGGAGAAGAAGATAAAAATCGCTACTGGAGCTGCAAAAGGGTTAAAATATCTGCATGAGAACAACATCATCCATAGGGACGTGAGACCAAACAACGTCCTCGTGTCACATGATTATGAATCCCTGGTAAATAACTCGGATATGACTGCAGCTAATACCGATTGATGATATCATGATGATCTAGCTAGTTAGTCATGTAGGTTAATCAACATGAAGCTATTTACTTCAGTATTATACAATGCTTAAGAAATATGATTTATAATCATATTTGAAACATCAGAAACTGTGTTTTTTATTTTTCCTTGCTGTAGTTAGTAGTTACTAGACTGGAAAATTCGTGCAGCTAGAATAGCATTTTTACTTAGTCTGAGGTGAATTCACTCTGTTTTCAGATTGCTTTTATTTATAAGTTCGGTAAGCTGCCCTTCAAGTGCATTGGATATTAGTAAAAGAGCTTGAGCCAGATCAGTAGATTTTACATTCTAAACTCTTACATTGAACCTCCTTGTTTAAATAAACTAACATGTTTTATGTACTAGCTAGGAGATTTTGGTCTTGCAAGAACTCAACATGAAGACTCGGATCGATCAACAGACACAACAAGAGTTGTCGGAACTTTGGGATATTTGGCACCAGAATATGCAGAAAGTGGGAAAGTGTCAACCAAGACAGATGTTTATGCTTTCGGGGTCATTCTATTACAGCTTATCACAGGAATGAGGCCTACAGACAAGAAGCTTGGAGGGAAAAGTCTTGTGGGATGGGTAAGAGCTTCCATCTTGTAATTTTTTTTTTATAATAAATATTCATATATATATAACATGCCTAAGAGATAAGAATAAATGAGTATATACTGCAGACCAGAGGAAACTAACTACTGATTACTAAATAAAACAAGAAAGAGCAGGCTTCTAGTGATATACTTCACATATGTGCACCGTAAGCCAGTCTATAACTTTCTTCTCAGGCAAGACCACTATTGAAAGAAAGGAATTACCCAGATTTAATCGACCCAAGGAATGTAGATGCGCATGATGTGCATCAACTCTATTGGATGGTTCGGGTAGCAGAAAAATGTCTCACCAGGGATCCTTACAAGAGATTAACTATGGATAAGGTAAGTCCACACGATTAAGCAGACTATGGAAACATGCAAGTAACAAGCCCTTCACAAATGCAATAAGGGCAATATAAGCTTAAAACTAGGACTCAGTTAAGTTGGATGCATAGAAAAAAAATTGAAACAGGCATAATATATCACCATCATGTAAGGAGCTGATTATAATTAAGTGAGACAACATAAACAAGACAAATTTAGTACTCACAATATTGGTACTGTGAAACAGATAAATTGCAACCATGCTATGTCATATCACCACTGAATAGAAATTCCTCTTTCATTTAGACCATTGAGTTTCCCTGTTTGCTAATTAGCTCATGAATCAAACTAAACACGTATGCATAATATGAGCTTGTTGTCTTATATAATGGCAGGTAGTTTATGCTTTAGATTACCTGAATGAAGCCAACCAAAATTGTATCATTGGAGACTTCTCCCCAGCACATTCTGAATCTGCTGGAAGCAGACTGGGCTCTTCTGAATCACACGGTGGACAAGGTGACAATTACATTAGTATAGACATTACTCCAGAAGGAGGCTACATGGCCGGAAAGCTCTTGCCAATATCGCCTTCCCCTCCATCAACATGTTCAGAAACGTCATGCTTTTCCCCAGTGTCAGAGCAATCCACCTTGGGTAGCACTGCAAGTTTTGAAGACAAGAGATAAATACCAGAATAATGGTACATTATCTTTGTAGTTGGTGTTAAAACTAATGATGGACTAGTTCAGGACGATCCAGATGGGGATTTTAGATACCATGGTAAACATGACGAAACTCGGTGGAGCATTTTGGATTAATGTATCTTGGCCGGAACCCTTCTTCCAATCCCCTAGAGATTCAAGAGTGACTCTTTGGCTTATTTCTTGTGGCCAAATACTTTGATAGTTTGATATTGGTTTCACAGTAGATCATGTAGTTTAATTTCGACACTAATAATCTTGTAGGTTTATATGTCTGCAATAATAGTTGTGAGCATCATCGTGCATTTAAATTTCCTGTCCAGTGTGAGCTAATTTGTAGCCCAAGAAGATGGGTGGTTTATCGTGGTTTGAGGTTGAGCCTCCTTGACTTATGATGGCCGAATGACCTACAGAGCCCTGCAATCCATGATCGTATTGAGATTATGTGGACTCAATTATCACTCGATCTGTGAGTGAAGCTGAATTCGCAGATTGTCACACCCGACTTTTGTAGTTCTGTTTTACATAATCAATGAATGACTATATTTCAACTCAAAAAAAGAAAAAAAATGTCTTCGAAGTTGTGGAGGTACTCTTCATCATTTTATGGTATTGTCGTTGTCTTTGACAGACTTACTAGATAGTCAGTTGTCATTAATTGTCATATCTGTATATATGGCGGAATTGTGTCTCCGATCGTCAACATGCAATAGCAAAGTCTTTTATGTTTTTTTTTTTTGTGGGTTTGTTTCAACAAGTCTCTACTTCATAGATCTAGGGTGTTTGGATCTATCATTTAAGTGTTCTTCTAGTTGGTACTGAGTTCTTAGTCTAGTAGTACGTACGTCTTGACCTAATATTGTGTCATGACTATGGCGTTTGTTCCTGAGGATTAATTGCTTTTAAATTGGTATTTTCTTAATTAGCAACGTGCATTCATGGAGATTTATCTCAACTCTTAAGATTGATTGATCTTATAGAAGTCTATGAAAAATGATGTTTATTGTCGTTAGAAATTGAGGTTTTTTTACTCATGAATGCTGTAACCACAAATTCTCTTGGGATACGATTTTAGTTCTTTGTCCCTCATATATGGCTTATTGTTGTATTGAATGAAATGATTTTACCTTCTCCGAAAAGCAAAAACAAAACAAACGCACAATTGTAACTTGTGAAATGATCGAAGGAGACAAAGGCTTTGTCTCTACCACGAAGGTTGTCAAAGGTCGACAGTGTGCTCACCTGCCTTCAACGTGAGCGTTGAAGCTAGACGCATGCATCGTCATCGCTACTACTGCTAGGACCAGTTTTTGACTCTCAGTGTCAAGTCCTCAAGATCTGTTCCGGTCCAAGTCAAGTTTATAGGACGTACAAGCATTTTGATTATTATGTCCTTTTTCTTTCATGATCACCATGTTATCAGATTTTTGAAAATCTCGGTATTCTTTTCCTTTGTTACATTGAAAAGGAAATGGACCCTGTCCTAGTCTAATCTCAACCAAAGTTAAGAGGGTCACTCTCTTTGCCCGTGCATTCCCAAACCGGATTGGCAAAATCATCCATCCAAAATGTTCCATGATAGAATGACGTTAACTAGTCCAGTTCTTCATCGTCTACAAAGAACAAAACTGGTTTTACTTGATTTGATGATTGTAATGTACGTATATACATAGGAGCAAGACTGTGAGAAGACTGCAATTCACTATATCTGTTTCAAGTTCCTATCCCATTAACAAGTTCTTTTTTCCTTCAGGATTGTTAAAAGATACTTATTTCGATCTATTGGTCGTATTATTTTTTATTTATATATTTATATGTTTTCTTTAACAAAGAAGCCATATCTGACTCACTTCTAATCAAGAGAATACTTAGAATAAAGGAGAGAGCTCCAAAAAAGTCAAAGCGATTCCGAAACCTAAACCTAGGTTTCGTGAGCAGTGCGGCGGTGTCTCTTGGCTCCGATCTGCAGCAGGGCGCTCCGACGTCGTTTTCCTGACAAAGGAGGACGAGACTTCGATCTCGGGCTAGACGGTGGTCGAGTCCGGTTTAGTTCTTTCGGGTTGAGTTGTGGTCGACGACCGTGGTCGGCATTAGGCTTGCGGGGAGGAGGAGATCGGGCGAGGTTTCGGGACTCGAGGAGGAGATCAGTCGCGGTTTCGGGTTTAGAGGAGGAAATCGGTCGCGGTTTCGGGACTAGAGGAGGAGCGAGGTCGGAGCTTTCCTGCTAGAGATCGGCGTTCGGATCGGCAGTTAGTGCAACAAGTAGCTAGCACAGGCTTTGGTGGGCAGCGAGATGGTTGCCCAGGTCTCCTCCCTGGGGAGGCCGCTAGACTGATTTGGCGGTGGCGGGCGGCTTCTCGGAAGGGCCAGATTGGGCTGCTGGGTGTGAGGCGCATAGGGTGTGGGAAGTGGGCCTTGGGCCTCTGCCTTTCTGGGCTGCAAGGATGCAGTCTAGAGAATTGGGTCTTTAGCCAATTCCCCTATTTTTCTCACACTTGGATCGGGTTTGGGCTTTTTGGGGGGTGGTCTGTCCTGCTCTTTGTCTTGCATCTGTTTCCTAGAATGTTGTTGTGAGTGTGTTGAATGTCGCGACTTACACCAAAAGGGTCTTAGGGGTCAAGATGTTCAGGACATTGGTTCCATTTTTGGGCAGTGTAGGATTAGAGAGTTTTTTCAATTCTACATTTTCTTTTTCAGCAGTTCCTTTAGGATTTTAGTTTTCAAGTATGGATTTCTTTTGGATTTAGTATTCTTCGTGAGCTTACATTGTAATATGAGGGGTGTGCTTGTACCCGGTCATGCTTGACCGAGTGAGGTCGTCATGATTTCGATCAATGGATTAGTCTTCCGTTGCCCTAAAAAAAAAAACCATATCTGACTCCATTTAAAAACATAATGAAGTTTTTCATGTTTTTTTTATTGAAAGGAGTTTTTTCATGTTTTATTCTTCATCGATTAATATATCAAATGAAATTGGAATATACCCCAGATAAACTATGTAACCCCGTGCTCGTTTCTCGATCCTATATGGAACCAACATACGATCTAAGTAACATTCACAACGTACCTTCCTTACCACTTAAGCTAATCCCAAAAGTTTTTTTAAATCTAAGTCAATTTGTCAATATATTGTGGATAAAAATTGTATATTGTTAAAGCAAATATCATCGCTCAGTATCATTTGATCTTGTGATACTAGTCTTCTCTTTATAAATAGAAAGTCCTAAATTTGACTCAACAGACTAATGAAGCTAGTATTTCCACGGGTATAATGAGTTTTCACAAGTCAGTAATTTAGAAGCTTGATTCACGGAGTAATGAAGCTAGCTAGTATTTATATTGGTATATTGAATCCTTGTTTTTTTTAGTCTAACATTGGTTCCTAGCTTGTTGATTTAGACAATAGCTTACCTTCCATTGATTAATTTCTTTCTCTTCTGATATGGGATCATCACTTGCAGGTATACATTCCTCAGGTAAAGTTATGGCACGTTAATGTGTCTCATACATATCATAGTTTATGTAACATTTATCAACTCATGTGGTAACTAAAAAAAAAATTCATCATTAAGATAAATAAGGTTCTCGTTAGAGTAAAATAGTTAACTATAAAAAAGTCCTCACTAAAGTTAAAAAAGTCCTCGTTATAGTAAAATAAGTTTTCATTTGAGTAATTAAGTCTTAATAGTGGTAATTATAGTAAGTTATTATTTAAGTAATTAAGTCGTAAAAATGCTAATTATATGTTTGTCATATGTTAACATAGAATTTTACTCTCTATCCATTACTGAAGATAGCTGCCTTTCATCCTACTCTGGCAAAGAGAGAGAGAGAGAGATTGATTGGAAACCCAAACAAATTCTGAAATTCAAGCATACGCGGTCTCATTTCGAGCAAATTATTCTTTTAAATCATAAAGTGGCCTTATCATCTTAGCCTAGCTAGCTGGAAACCTTTGTATATGTATTTCTGACAAATATGGCATCATTTTCTTGCAAGTTGAGTAAGAGGTAAAGACAAATTAAAAAAGCCATTTTGGGAAAGAAAAGAAGATTGAGGCGTGTGGGATTTCATCACAAAATGCAACCCTCTAGCCTTACCTTACTTTATAGAGAGAATAATCTAAATCCCCCTTTTCTAGTTTCCAAATACAACACAAAATGACTGCTTCTTTCGGTTTTCCATCTGAAATATCCATTCAATTCAAGTCCCACTTTCTGTGCGTTCATATTCATGAGCTTTGGAGATATCTGATTTTAAGTTGGTTTGGAAATTAAAGTCCAGGCTATAGGTGAAACTTATTCAGGCATGTTGCGTCCACATGTATTTTCATATTGATGATGTTCTTGTTCCTATGCACATAATGACGACGAGTGTTATGAGCTCCTAACCTTCCACTTTTTGCAGATAATTTATTGCCTTATCAAACAGGACCATACCAGGGAACAAAAAAATACTTGGCAAATAATGAATGACATGATTGCTTGCAATGAAAGAACTCATGAATAGGAAACAACTTCAATCGGTGGGAAAAATAATTTTGCCGTCTCCAGGAATGAACTAGCAAAATCAAATCGCAATGACCAATGATTATTATGAATAAACTCACTTTACCCGATTATGAAGAAATTATAACACCTCAGGTGCTTTTTTTTTTTTAAGTTAAGCACATCATGAGTAGATACAAATCAAAAGTTAGTTTCTAAGTATTTAATCCAAAATATATATATTCTGAACATTTTTCTTAAACCTAGTATGCGTAGGCGCCATGTAGACTAGTCAAGGCAGCTAGCCACTTTCAAGCGCCTAGATGGTCACCCAGAGAGATTTTTAGAACAATGATTGATAAAATAAAGTTCTATATTTAAGTAAAATAAGAAGAGGTTAGTGATCAGAGCAAATCTAGTAGTTCAACAATGAAATGAGAAAGCAACAATGAAATGAGAAAGCAATAAAGACACATCTATGTTTCGACAACTGGTATGTCTAATATCAGCTAATCTGCAATCTGGGCAACGTAAAACCAAAGAGCCCAGGAAAAAGTATTTGAAAACGTTAGAGTAATAAGTTTTAAGGAAAATAAAAGTGAAACTTAAATGCTTTAATAAATTATTCTTTCATTAAAAACCATAGCATGCAATTTGATTTAGTAGAAAAATACTTTATTCATTAATTTACAAAAACAATTTGATTGAACTCGTAAATCGATAAGGTAAATCAAGCGACTAGTAATTCACCCGTAGCTCTCACTATGCAGCCACTGAGTTAACGTCACCCTTAGCACTCCCATCAAGGGAATTTGCTAGATTTACATCACCCATAACACTACTGCTTGATGATCCTCAAATGTACCCATTACACTCGTCGGCAACCATTGGGTTCAAAGTAAAAATCACACACAAACATGAAAATCTGAAATAATTAATAACCATATCTAGGCCACCAGTACATCATCTCTCTCCTAGTGCCAAAACTTGAGACAACTAGTCTATTCCCTCTCTCCTAGTGTTTCAATAACAATGATAACTGCTACTACATCCCCTCTCTCCTGGTGTCTCCAATAATATATATATATATATATATATATATATATATATAAAATAAAAGAAGCAATTATCATAAATTGAATTCCCAATCAATGACATGCACATACACTACACACACTCTCTCTCTCTCTCCCCCAATGAGGGATCACTTTTTTTGGCCATTTTAAGAGATTAATTATTTGACCAACTTTTCAATCAGTTATCAACATCTCCACCATTCAGTTGTTAGGTCTATATGAGTAGATCATTTCTGCAAATTTTCAGCCAAATTGATAATCGTTAAGGCATTCAAAACTATGATTTACAATTATAAACATGAACTGTTTAGGTTTGACAGATTTGGTTCGTCCATTAATTTAATCTAATTCGATACCTTAATGGTCATCATTTGGCTGAAAATTTACAGAAGTGATATATTCATAGAGTTCTAAGAAGTAAATGGTCGAGATGACGATATTATCACAACCCACAAAGGATCCCTTAAAATAAATAAAAAAGAACCCTTAGTGGAATAAGGATATGAAAACTTCACTATACCACAAAAATATGAACATACTTATTGGTCCCATAATAACTCCAAGAAATCAAAAATCATAACAGAACTCAAATCAAAGAACTTATCGAAAATCATAAATTATAACGTAATTCAAAATCTAAATTAAGACTCAAGCATTAATTGGTCCAATATAACTAAGATAAAATTCACCTAAAATTAATAATTTCTCAAACTGAAGCTCAGAATGCGAGAAAATATCAATTCAAGCTCAAAACTGGAAATTATTCTATTCACTGATGGTGCAAGTGACCCAACACTTATAAAATAATCTCAACCCTTGATATTTATTGGAAATTATTCTATGCACCGACGGTGCAAATGACCCAACACTTATAAAATGATCTCAACTCTTGATATTTATAATTAATATTTTTATTAATAACCTATGAATGTATTTAATATAATATAACCATCCATTTATGTTGGTGCAAGTGCACGTCGGTGCACTGAATCCTCTCCCGATATTTATTATCAACTTTATTTTTAATAAACAAAAAATGTATTTAATGCAACCTAACCATTTATTTAAGTTGGTGCAAGTGCACGTCGATGCTCTGAATTCTCCCCCGCTTAACACTGGAAATTGAAAGAGTTAAACGAAGACAAATTAACCTATCAATATGATAATACTTGTTTACCCTTTTATCACTAACCTTCGACATAGTTCTATAATAGATGACAATAATTGCAATTTTAGATGATTATGGACATCAATATGAAAAAACATCACTTGGATAATCAACATTGAATGACTTAATATATTAAACCTACAATCAAGCTCCTACAATTGAACATTTATTGCAGCAGTAGTATATAAAATGAAACTGGTACTCTAATGTAACCACTCTTTTGTGACGTTGGCTTTGACATTCGAAATATGGATCAGCCAAGATTACTAGAAACTAGAAAGTAGTCACTTCCTTGCTTGTTCTGTATGTTCTCGTCCGGCTGAACATCTTTGCACCATTGCACGAGTCACTATAGATTTTTCTTCTCATTTCCTTTCATTCTTTCGTCTTCAGTGTTGTCTAATGAATTCATGATCAAACGTGATCTAATACCATATCAAGAATTAATGATCAACAAACTTATTGGGTGGTCAGCAACGTGATTAGTTTAGAATCTTTAGAAATATATGGTTGAATTGTATTTTGATTGTCGACATTAGCAGCAATAAATAGAACTATCACAGATTAAAAGCAGGTCCAGACTTGATATTTTGAGACTTGAGGCGAAAAATAACAATGGGCCTACATTTTTTATATAAAAGAAAAGAAAAGAAAAACTGAAAAGAAAAATAAATACACAATTGAAAGGA